>CM022528.1:3528302-3758972 GCA_012273795.1 Dendrolimus punctatus
AGAAATACAATTTTATAGTACACATTTTTACATGTATCTATGCATATATATTTGTTATTATGTATGTATTGACCATGGCCGAATGCGTCTTATGTATGGCGTTAAAAATAACGCATTTAACGAATACCTACATTAATATGTGTGTGTGTGTGTGTGTGTGTGTGTGTGTGTGTGTGTGTGTGTGTGTGTGTGTGTATGTGTGTGTGTGTGTGTGTGTGTGTGTGTGTGTGTATGTGTATGTGTGTGTGTGTGTTTGTGTGTGTACATATATATATATATTATCTGTCAACATTTATATCTCCATTAAAAGCGTTTTCCAGCCAAAGTGCAGCAATATCGGTGAATTACAGCGAAAAATTCCGATTAATTAAACGTGGCCGAACTTTTATGTGTGATCACGAACCACACGGTGTGCAGTTGAATTGTGATTGAGGGCGTAATCCGACTCCATAGTGCACTGTCACGGAGGTCTCGCCGCTTCATTTTATGTTCATGGCGGGCGCTACTCAATAATTCAGTGTCAGTTAACATTGTACGTTTCGTGAAAAAAAAAACTAAATTAAATTTGGAAATCACTGTCGAGTGGCGACATTTTGAAAATGTGCCAGGACCTTTAAATATTCAAATAACCCGTATCATTTAAATGTATGTATTGATACGTGAAAAAAAACTTTGTATCCTTTTTTATGAAAATTGAGCGGACGAAGGAGTATGAAATTTTGCACACTATTCGACGAAGGCTTATATTTATTGGAACGAAGTTCCTTATCGCGCGTTGCGAAAGGGGGCTAGACGGAAAAAATTAATACCAAAAGTTGTAACGACACTTTTTGATATAGTTGTAAGCCGTGTGGCGTGCGCGTGTTTCTTTGTCTGTCTCTCTCTCATAGAAAGCAAGCCAGTTATTTTAGTTTCATCTTTCTATTTCACATTGAACAGTGTGGTGTCGCGACGATTATTTTTGTTGAGTGTATACAGGTTTTTTGTACATAATGAATAATAAAAAATAATAACAATAATGAATCTTGACAGTGTTTCTGCACAAGTTCTGGATATTGCTGATGGAGTTAGATAAGTAGAGATTTTATACAGACAATAATAAAAATAAAAACCGTTCCATCCGGGTGTCCCTTGACACCTCTCAAGTTTTAAATTTTTAATTATGCCTTATAAATATATTTAATCAACAACAAGAAACATTACACACACTACCGTGTATATGACACAGACACGCATATACAGTATACACGAACATACACGCACTTTGTATAGTGTTTCAGTCAAATAAATAGTGTAGCCTTGGCGAAATCTGTGATTAGAAGTATAGTAACTGACATTGATTATTATGAATGAATTAATGAACGAATGGATGAATGAATAACTTTATTGCACATAAAATTAAAGCTCAATGGGCGGTCTCGTCGCCAAAGGCAATCTCCTCCAGACTAGCCTATACAATTATTATCCGCCTACATTATTTAGTGACTTTATAATTATTAAATGGAAGATGGTCGAATTTCGACCACGGGCGACCACTATATTGTGAAGAATCTTTTGAAATTATTGAATAAATGAAGTATAATATGTATTTACTAAAGAAATATATTAAAAATTAATTAAATATTTTTGTTGTTACATCCTGTATGATGAAAGAATGACTAAACAGATATACAATGCAAAAGTGGATGGATTCAGAAGTCGCGGAAGGCCACGACACACCTTCCATGATCAAATTGATCGTGTAGTAGCAGAAGGTGATGTCAGGAGCCTTAAGAACAGACAAGCGTGCATAACAAGAGCTATGAATGTCAAAGAAGCAAGTGAGGTGTGTAAGAATAAGCCTGAATGGCGCTCTGCTGTTCGTGTCTACCCCGCAAGAGACCTGGCGTGAAGCTATGTATGTATGTATATTATTTTCTAACTTTTATTGCCTGTTTGACACATTGGTTACCTTGTTGTGCAGGTTTACCTTCACCGTTGTTAGCACGTGGTCATTGTGACAATATGCACGTTAGATCAGAAAATTGCCTAAGTGGTGCACATGCGTTCCGGTCAAGGATTGGACCCCGTGCCGTTTGTGTTCGGGACGCCTGCACTAGCCGTTATGACTATGTATTCGACGAGTATTCATTATGATATGATCTACTTTATAGTCATAGAGTAATGAATGTGTAAGAACATAAATCCATAAACACGTTCACTGGTGGCCCGCGTAGGGATTTATCAAGTGATGGAAAAACTAGGCTTGATTTAGGGTGACCATTTCAACTTGAATTGATAGAAAAGAATCAAGAGAAAATAGTTCTGTATTCTAGAATTTATTCTGCGTTTAGTCTAAATGCTTAGAATTCAAAAATAACAATTGGAAATTAATTTCAAGAAAGTAAAATAATCTAAAAGGTATCTATCCCCAAAAATTAACGCATGCATAATAAAGCTTTATTAAACACATACATTCATAAAATATGTACTGTAGATACAGGAACGGAAGATATCCAGAAGTGATACTATAGTTTTTAGTACAATACAATACTCTTTATAGTACACCTACATTAAACAGAAAAAAATACACAAAAAAACTAACTTACTAAAAGGTAGTACAATGGGCGGCCTTATTGCTAAAAGCAATTTCTTCCAGGCAACCTTTGGATGGACAAGATTCAATCACACAGATAGCGTTGGCGTTCAGTTGAAATAGATATTAATATAATAATAAATTAATATAATTAAATTAATAAAATAATTATACAAAACAAACAATAAACACTTTATACAGTTAAATAAATTCGTATAATTCATTTTTACAATAAATCGTTACGCTGGTAAATTTTGACGTATACAAAGAAGTAATGAAGTGACTTGAAGTTCGTAAAAGTGACATATTTTATCTGTCACTGTTCATGTGACGTTTACGTATATTGTGAATGTCGTTGTTGTTTGCCAAAGCTGTTGGAGTCAGAACCAGAATAGGTGTATTGTGTCTGAATAGGTATCATGCACTTATGCAATAAAAAAAACAGATTTAAGTTTAAGTTTTTTTTTAAGTTTTTTAAAGTTTTTTTCTACTTGTCTGTTAGTGTTAAAGTATCATGTGAAAATTAATGAATGAATTTAAATAAAACCGATAACTAGTTTATATCCCAATTTTACAATTAGGATACTTTTTATACCGACCAACGGCTTGATTTCCGTGGGTTAGGCTAATAAAGTCAAAAATATGGTGCTGAGATGGTGGATGGTGTCTTTTTGGCGCTGCTATTACAAGTCACCAATAATAGTTACGCGAATGAAGTTTCTCTAGCGTAACAATTTAACATATGTGAGAAAGGGCAATCAAACTGCCTCTCGAAAATTACTTGTTACACAAATGAGTTCATTTACATATTATTCACAAAGAAGTCAAATTATACAAGCTCATTTGAATGAAATTTCAAAGGTTCCATTCAAAGCAATATAATCCAGGAAAAGTAAAAAAATAAGGTTGGAAAACTTGATGTAAAACAAAAATTAAAACAAAACATGGCCGCCCTATCGCTTCAAATCCTATGCAACTTTAATCTAGGTTGTGATTTCTATAAATTCAACCCTAACGCGTTGCAATAAGGTGTATATAAGCTGCATAATGTGTTTGCACGCCATGTGCATGTCACCAAAACTCATGAATAGATATTGTAGCGTCAAAACCGCGGAAAATTGGACTTTGCTACTTTTGAGTTATTGTTTCAGTCTTTTGTATGATAACAAAGTGGTACCGTTAAAGAAGTGTACTCGACAGTTTTATTAGTTTCAGTGGATTGGAAAAACGGTTTTTGAGTGTATTTTTTGTATTTCAAATATGGAATAGCATAGACGAATGTGTTGTAGGAGTTTTTGTTGACAACTTTTGGGCTTCGCTTTACGTTTTGTTGTGCAGTTTTATTTTCAAAATAATAATAAGAATCTATATAATAATACGTGAATTAAAAACTTTGTAGCCCTTTTTTACGAAAAGTGCGCCGACGGAGGTGTATGAAATTTTGCACACTTATAATTTATATAGAGAAAGAGCGACGAATGCTAATATGTTTTTTTTAATTATGCATAAAAAGTACATTAAATCAATAAAAAAATCGAAATGTGTGCTGGGACACATATTAGAAGTGAAACTTCAACGGACAATAGAAAAACGAATCGCAACGGACAAGTGGAAAAACGAATCGCAACGGACAAGTGGAAAATCTTCAACTGACAAGTGACAAAATGAATCGCAACAAAATTTCAACTTGAAGTGTTACGGGCAGATTGTTAATTTACTTGTCCAATTTGAAAACCTATTAAGACGAGGTATATCCTCGCTCGCTCTCTCGCTCGCTTTCTCATTTACGGGATTTCCCCGGCACTCGGCTCAGTGGAGCTTCAATAGCGCGTTCGGAGATAGATAAAGCGTTTTTTAGGGCAACCCAGCTCCCAATTCTATTAAACAACTTCTAGCCCAAAATCTTACGCTTTTTATAATATGCACATATCGAATTAATTTTAAAGTAACTATATGAATATCTGGACTAATATTATTAAGAGGAAAGATTAGATTGTTTGTTTGTTTGCATTGAAGAAGCTCTGAAACTACTGAACCAATTTGAAATATTCTTTCACGGTTGGCAAGCTACACTATTCCCGGGTGACAAAGGCTATATTATATTTACAAAAAAATTAGGGATCCTTACTAAAACTCCAATAATGTAACGCAAGGTATAAAAAATACCTAAAATCGCGTGCACTGCGAAAACTATTGATGATAGAATAAAATAATGTACTACGACTTTGTAGAACACATAATTATCTACAAAAAGTGTTGCAACAACATATGTCTAACTATTATAGTTATGCCACAATAAGTGTTGTGTTGTATTTCAAAAAATTAATTATAATGCCGCCGCTAGAAAAGGCTCTTTATTTGTATCTTGGTATTAATCCTTATCAAAATAAATTACTTCATATTCAAGACTGCTTCAACACCATTATACAAGTTTTTGAATTATTCAATTCGGACATTCCATTCGAAAGATATCACGAGTTTAAAAATGTAAGAATTAGTGACGGTGACCACGTGACTGTGACACCTTTTCGTGAGCCAAAAATCCGTAAGACTCCCTCTATATAGAAGTTTCACTTCAAAAAACATAACACACCTACCATATATTTGACATACACACGTATACTTATATATACTCTTTTGTTTATTGTTCAAGTCAAATGAACAGTATTTTCTATGCATAATTTAAAAAAAATAGAATTATGCACTCCTTCCTTCCTATATAAGTGTGCAAAATTTCAGCTCAATCGGAAACCGGGACGTTGGTCAAATTTAACGTCTAGATTCCACCCGAATTTACATACATACGAGTACTACATCCATTGCAAGTTAAATAAAAGCTTGTAATAATGTTCACCCCATCTTAGCGCGAAGTTAAAAAACCCTTTCAAGATTCCATGAGGCTCCCGGCTTGACATTTTCTGCACGTACCGGGGCGTGTCTGAATTACCCGTGAAGGATGACGTCATAATTCATAATTCAACCGTGAATTAAAATGGCAGACGCTAAGAGCGAAGGGTATTAATGAGGGCACTGAAAAAATCCCCTTGGTACTGACATGGGTCTTAATCAATGTTGCTGGGGATTTCTTTGAATTATAAGTGTGAATAGATTTGAATAATTTAATATAATTATTCAATATAATAATATCAAGCGTGGGAATGTTCCCAAATACAACGATTTGGGTCCAATATAGGTACTATTTATAATTTTTTACCACAATGTGAATAATTTACTTCAAACGTAAAAAAGAAGAATAATTTATATATACATATATTTATTGTATTTTTTCTAATTTAAAGAATTTCTTGTAAATTTGTTGTAATTAACTAATATTAATAAATTTAAAAATACTCATAACAAAATCATTTCGAAAATTATTCACAAAAATCGCGTCTAAAAAAAATAAAGTTAAACATAAACTAAGAAAGGTTCCTTAGCGGTGTCTTGCATTTTTTAAAATTTAATTGTTGCTAAATAATGAAACACTTTGAAACGAATTTAATAAAAAAAAAGTATAAAATAAAAATATTGCAATCTCAAAATCTACTCAACAGATATATGTTCAAACTAACTGATATTTGAAAGTACAGTGTCAACTCCATGTAACGTCACTCGATTTAACGACAAACTCCCTTAAGCGTCGAAATCACTTTGCTTTGGTTAATTCAGCTTGTTTTCCATACAATGATACACTCTATATAGTATTACTCCCACTCTCAACAACGACAACAATTAGGCAAAAAGTACCTTTTAAGTGTATGTTGAGTGATGAGTGGCGCCGTCTTGGGGAGGCCTACGTCCAGCAGTGGACTGTGAATGGCTGACGACGACCTTTTAAGTGGCTAAAATTAGTAAAAGCTGCGCAGCTGTGTATTTTCATTTAACGCCTAGCCCGTAATAAAGTCGACTGTTGTCATCATGTATGCCGAAATTTCTAGGAAATTCCAAGATATCGAGATTTTTAATTACTTCCTTTACCACAAAGATGCCTGAATATCGCATGATAGAAAATAATTACAAAGCTTAGCTAAAGACGTCATACAAAAATAACAGAGCTCTCTCCATTTAACGCAACGCCAATTCTCTATAACGCCACAAAATACACAGTATATTTCGTGTCGTTATATAGAGTTTACACTGTAATTGTTTTAAATCTACTCTATTACCTTCAATGTTTTCAGAATTCTCCACTTCATATTTACGATTTTGAAGTCAGTCTGTAGATTTGGGTCATTCGCTTTGGCGAATATTAATTAATAAGGAATGCAAAAAAAATCTACGTTCTTTGGATTATTTAACTTTAAAATATTATCTGTTAGATTCTCAAAACCATTGAACTTACTAATTAACTTGTAACTTGCTATTAATACTTATATCAAACTTGAATAGTGCATTACGCGTTGTTGAACTTTGCTGGTGGCCTTGTTCATCTATTATTCCTGGTACGGCATCTTTGGTGCGTTGAGACTCCAACTACTTTAGTGTTAATTAGATTTAGAGATCTCTAGGGGGCCCAAAATCAATTTTAAGAGGACTCGGTCAATGACTTCGAAATTTAAAGGGTTTTGACGTCTCGGGCTATTGCTTTCTTTATTATTTTAATTACCAACAGACAAACACAAACATTTTACATATATATTTAATAATCTCAGGGTTAGGTCATGTATGTAGAATGAATACTATTTCTGCGGCCGGGACACCTCGCGAAAAAATGAAACATACAACCAGGTAGTAGGGCAATTGTCCGCCTGTTTTGCTACGAATCCTGGTCTAGAGTATGCTGCTATACCAACCCTCATTGTATTCCGACATCAGTAGTCAGGTTTTAATCTACTTTTCAGTTTTTTATTGCATGAGTTCAGCAGACAGGCAAACGATCCACCTTATGGAATGGCCGGGCGGCCTGTCGTAAGAGGAGACACAACAACCCACAGCTGGTTGGTAGGGTACTTGCCCGTCTAGATGGTTATCACCGTTGGTCTAGAATATGACGCCATAACAATCTTGAGTTGTGTTTCGGGGTTAATGACCACATTCCAGTCTCCCTTAAGAGAGCAGCAGCCAGCAGCGTATTTGTAGCACCTTTCGTGTTTTTTTTTTTCGCCGTCTCCTCCGTCATTGTGCCAGACAGAGTTTTCACCTTTCGTGTTGTCACATGAAAAATAACAGTATACATATTCCGTTTTATCCAAGGTCAATAATAACTGTCAAGTTTCAGTCATATGTCACTAGGCTAAAAGACCTCAAGAGCATTAGAGGGTTTGCAAAACTGTCACCTTAATCTATCATTTTGTTTACGAGGGGAAATCCTTTTGTGGACTATCCACCGCTGGGGAAGCGCGGTGAGGAGTATGAGATTCACCATGGTGGCACTATCACCGCAAGCAAGAAATACTATTCAAGCCACGGTTGGGGATATCCATTAAAACCCCTCGGTGTTTCTTCCTTCACCTAATAGTTATATATTTATCATTAAAATGTAAGTAATCGTACAATAATTATGTATACCACCAGCGCCACGCCTAATCAGAATATTCTTGCCACAGGTTGTCTGGAAGAGATCGCTTTTTAGCGATAAGACCGCGCATTGTACCCAATTAGAATAATACTAGTTCGTAAGTTTTCTGTAATGGTGTACAATAAAATTTTATCTATCTAATGCCAGGGCTACGGGATAGTGGAAGTTGGATTAACTCCACGCACTGGCAGGAGCAGGCCCCGTGGGCCTCAACACTGCCGGGAAGAAGCATAAGCCCCCGGCGTCATTGTTCTCAAATCCAGCGTGGATCGGTTTGAAACTCGCCCTATTGAAAGAGGGATAAGCTGTGTGGTACACAGTGCGCTCTCCTTTCGACGGCATTACAGGCGGATGGAAAGCCTTTCCCCAGGGAGTTCTCACGCTGAAGGTCGAAAGCTCTCAATCGTCATCGCGTCCTCTTTTGGCGGAACCTCGAGCTTCCACGGTCAACTACGCAAAGGTTCTCTAGAACGTTTATTCTGCGTAACACATTGATCTGGAGATAACTTCTTGCCGAGGTTTTAATCATGAAGAAAGCCATAATTATAAGATTTCTTCAAGGCCGGCAATGCCCCTGGTATTGCTAATATCCACAGGGGACGGTACCACTTTCATATAGAGTGAGCCGTTCGTCTGTTTGCCTGCTACAGGCAACAAAAAACAACTACTTTTTTATTGCATGAGTTTGGGAGATCGTCAGACGGCCCACTTGAAGGAAAGCGATTACCATCGCCCATTGACATTTGCGCTGCTGCTCTCTTAAGGGAGACTGAAACCTGGTAAATAATGCCGGAACACAACCCAAGGTGCTCAACATACTTTAGACCTGGGGTGCTAGCCGTCCAGTCTGCCAAATGCCCTACCACCTGGCTGGGGCCTCTTACGACAGGCCGCCCGGCCGCAGGAAATTGTATTCTTTCCCCATTCCTACACGGATAAAAAAAATGTTTTAAAAGACATGAATTAAAAACGCCTAAACATTAAACAAAGAACAATGGCCATGAAGGAAGCGATCCATTTTACACTACTCGTGCTCAAAACAGAGTACCTCATTAGACATCCTCCTCACGGTTCATAAAACATTCGGTAAACGCCGCCTCCGAACAATGAGGGCATGATGCGCTGAAATAAAGATGTCACGTCACCGTGTCACGGTTGTCACTTGTTGCGGACACGACGTGCGTGTTTCACGTCACGGAGAATCATTTTGTTATACAAAAGGGGCTGAAATGTCCCGTCGGCACGAAACGAGTTGGGCATGTAATATTAGTTTGCTGCAAGTTCGATTTGCCAGTTGAAAAAATCTGAGAAATACATGTCGGGCCATGTACAAAGAAAAACAATTGAAGCACTAATTACTATGTATGGTTGATATGAATACAGACAGTTAAGTATTTGACAAATGATAATTTGTTAAAAATAACTGAATATAAACATTTATTTGCTGGCAAAGTTAACTTTCCACCTTGGTGATTTTGGCCCTTATAAACTGCAAGGTCATCCAGAAACGAGTAAGCGTCAGTTGGTTTCTTTTTGTTTTAACATATTTCTTTTTGAGCTACACTCAAGTTGATTTTTATATTTTCCCTTCGTATCTGACCAGGTAACAAATAGTGAACACAACTCAGTGACGCAGGTGCAGCCAAGCGGACTGTAAAGATTATCGCACTGAGCTGAGGTAATATTTTACGTGACCACAGAGAAGTGGAAATACAAGGGTAGAAAATTTACACAATGTGACTAATTTCAATAAATCTGGATGGCTGTCTACGAACTATGAAGAATCCCAAAGAGATAGCATAGAGAAAAAAACAGCAGCAAATTGTCAGCACAAATAAATTCAAATTACATTTTGGTGAAGATTTTAAACAAACTGCTCGAAGTCTTTAAATATGTGTCCACAAATATATTCAAACAAAGACTCCCGAAAACTAATTTTTAGGGTAATTTTAGATAAATTTTCATATATTTGCTATAAATATGTGTTTTTTCATTTGTTAATTATGAAGTTAGTAAATAACGTAGTCGGTATCGATAACAATTGTATAGGGTAATCTGGAGGAGATCAACTTTGGTGACAGGACCGACCTATACCTTAATATATGTGCAGTTATTTATTCATTCAATTTTTGTGATTATTTTTTATTTTTTTAAATAATCATAAACTAAATGTGAGTGAGTCTTGCATCTTTATGTGACCTCAAATTTGTGTACCATGTTTTAAGCAAGTAAATTAATTAAAATTTGATACCAAATCTCCACTGGTTTAATTATTTGGTTAAGGACCCTTAAAACAGCATTTAATCCAAAAATCTCATATTTTAAATATCACTCAAAGCACTTAACATGATCAAATTGCAGATTGGGATAATGGTCAGGTAAAAAAGTAAAAAACATACATGTATCATAAATGTGTATGTATGATGAGATTAACGAAAACAGATGAAGCTAAAACTGTATGTGCAGATCGTAGCAAGTGGATGTTTCTGTTAACCTCTATAGAAAATAGGCGTTATAATATATATCTAGGACTCAAAGCACTTTGTTTAGAATCTGGTCTCTTTCTGAATTTTCCACTTCTTAGAACAAAAGTTAGACAAGAGATACAATTAAATGAAGCTTATTGACCCAGGAATGTGAAGAAGAAGATTACTGAGATTTTTGGGTCAATAAATTATTCAATTCATTACTATGGCGTCATAGTTTGACTGCTCCTTCTAACAAAGTTAGGTTGGCGTAGTCATAGGATTAAAAGTACGCTAATTACTAACAGTAGGTACATACATACATACCTACACGCCAGGTCCCTTGTGGGGTAGGCACGAACAACAGAGCGCCACACAGGCCCATTCTTACACACCTCACTTGCTTCTTTGACAGTAGGTACTATCTAAAATTTTAAGACACTTTTATTAGCATTCTTCGAGCTGTGTGTCTTTCCCGTCCTGACCTACGAGGTCAAGACGTGAACACTGACGATAGGACTGGTCCACAAAATTTCTAGTCGTTCAACGGGATATGGAGCGAGCTATATTGGGTGTTTCTCTTATGGATAGAGGTAGAAATGAAGATATCCGTAAGAGAACCAAGATACCTGACATAGCTCGCAATATTAGCAAGTTGAAGTGGCAGTGGGCCGGTCGCAAGACCGATGGCCGATGGAGCAGACTAGTCATGGAGTCGAGCCCGCGTCTCAGTAACTGCAGGGCGCTCTCAAGCCAGATGGACTGACAATCTGCGCAAGGTCGCCGGTAAGCGCTGGATGAGGAAGGCAGAAGACCGTGATGAGTGGCGCCGACTGGGGAGGCCTGCGTCCAGCAGTGGACGGTGATTGCCTGACAACGACTAGCACTAATTGGTGCTTAGCAAGAAAACGCAGTAGACATCAATTTATCAATAACGTCTGTTCCGTTATTTTAATCGTAAACGGTAAAAGAGTTATTGTAAAATCAAGACGTGTGTACAGGTGTGTTTATTCTGTATTTAGTTAATTAAGATATTGTTTCAGCCACAACTTTTTTGTTTCTGAACCAATTCCATCGTTGAAACGCACACATATATTTGATATACTGAACACGAAATGAGACGTAGTCAAAAAGGCAGTGGTTATAAGAAAAAAGTTTTACGGGCAGATTGTTAATGAACTTGTCCACTTCCAATTTGAAAACCTGCCTGTAAACTTTCAAGTTAAAATTTTGTTGCGATTCGTTTTGCCACTTATCCTTTGCCATTCGTTTTTCCACTTGTGCATTGTGATTTGTTTTTCCACTTGTCCGTTGTAGTTTCACTTCTAGTATGTGTCCCAGTACACATTTCGATTTTTCACAGGTTTATTACAAATTATGATTTGGTTAGGTTAATGAATGCATTTTTTTTAACATATTTTATTTTATCAAACAAAAATCTGAATTCGATCCGGAACTACAAATAAAAATCGGTAAAAAAACTTTTAAGTTAAACGGTTTTATTGTATGTGCACTGAAAACTACAAAATAAATAAATAGTTACTATACTAAAATAAAAACGTGGGGCCCCTCTGAAATCATACCTATGGCAGAGCATATCATATATCTCTCTTATGGGGCCCCACGTTTTTATTTTAGCATAGTAACTATTTATTTATTTTGTAGTTTTCAGTACACATACAATAAAAACGTTTAACTTAAAAGTTTTTTTACCGATTTTTATTTTCTTGTTTTTAGTATTTAGTGAAATTGTCTACCGATTATTCCTCATTTTATTTAATTCATTCAGTACATCATTATTACATGGTTTCTTATCTGATAATTTAGTACAATCTAATTCCTTAATACATAGCCCTTCCAGAGACTTGACTCGACTTAGAGCCACGTATGCTTGTACGCCATTTTGTAACAGCGTCCATCTTGAGTTTGAAATTTTGACATAATGACAGTATTCTGCTAGTGAAGTCCTTTTATTTGATACCCATATTGTGGTGGTTATGGAAAAATATGTACATAGTCCGCCATATCAGAACGGCGTCCATTTTGAATTTTAAATTTTGACATAATCATCGTGTTTTACTAGTGTAGCCCTTTCATTTCATACCCATATTGAGGGGGTTAAGGAAAAATATGTAATCCGCCATTTTGTATCATCGGCGGCCATCTTAGATTTATAATGTTATTGATTTTATTATATTGTATTGTCATCTAAATTAAATGTGTGTACCAAATTTCAGATCAATCTGACAACGGGAAGGTGCTTAAATTTCAATTTCTAATTATGACCCAAATAAATTCCGGGGCGAGCTAAATAAAACCGTTTAAAAACCATACTCTACTCTAAACTTATACAGCCCCTCACCACGTCTAGTCTAAATTTATGCCGCTCCTCCACGCGTAACGCTTTTTTGTGACAGTAAAAACCTAAGATAATCCCCGTCTATATACAAGTTTCAATTTAAAAAAAACATGACTATATTTTAAGCAATGAGGTTTATTGGGCGTGCTCTTAATAACATTTTTATACTTTTATTCCGGCCCAATGGGTCGAGTGTACGGTTAAATTAATGTACTCATCCGCAAATATGTCAATAAAGCTAAAGGCACACTTGCTCTTCTAGTTTTGCGTTTTACGATCGCGTCAACTTTTATCGCAAAGTCAAAATTAGAGCTTGGGAGTTGTTTTTTCAAAACGAGTAGTAAAAACATTTTATGCGATGTAAAATCGATAAGAGATTATAACAACAACGGTCAAAATTCGATCATAATTAATATAAATAAATAATATATAAGTTTGAACATTGTTAAGGTTCTTTTGTCAAAGATTGTAAAGAAGAGAAGAAAGACGCCGGAGGGCAGATTTCGCCGTACGCGGACACCGTAAGCGGGCGGCGCGGGTGGGGCCCTCGTGTATTAGGCGTTCTCACTCACCTGCACATGCCGTCGAGATGAGAGCGCGAGTGTTCCGCGCACGCTCATCTCTCCTTCCGTGGGGCGCGTTAGAGACCGTCACACGCTAAAGAGAGCATGACAATGGCCCTAAAGCGAAGGACGGAACACCCAGGGGCTTTAGTGGGTATCCCTAACCTGGGGTGGCAACGGCATGGCACCGGTTCTGACTGGGCATGCTGGTACTACCCCCGATCTGGCGAATCCCACACACGGGTCGCGAATTATCCCGCCAAGGTTCTGCCCTTGTCGCGGCTTCTGGTCCTCAAGCGGATTTCCCCTGGCTAAAATAAAAGCTCTCAAACCCGATTTTGTAACATTCTACCTTGGTTCTCCACTCTTACTAATCTAAGCGTGATGATATATAATCTATAGCCTTCCTCGATAAATAGGCTATCTAACACTGAAATATTTTTTCTAATCAGACCAGCAGTTCCTAAGATTAGCGAGTTCAAGCAAACCAACAAACTCTTCAGCTTTGAATGAATTAATGAGAACTCTTTAATGTTCACCATAATCTAATTGAATAAGAAATAAATTGAAATTACCTAAATCTAACAACTATTAACAAAAACTAAAATATCCTATAAATAAACCTAACTTAAAAATATAAAACCTAACTCAAAATTATAAATAAAATATTGGTCCCAAACCACTGTCACTTACCGGGAACGTTCCCAAAAGGCTGGCGGCGTTACCACGCTGAATAGCCATGCTTATCCTTTGAGCAAAATAGACGCCAGCCTTTTGGCCACCATAATCTTAAATCTAGACAATTGATATGGATACATTTGTAAAGAACAATGGGCGACCTTATCGCTTATAGCGATCTTTATATATTAGTATAAGATATATATTACATTATGTTAAGGCAAAAAATATACCAAAACTACACTTGTATCCCACGTTTCTATCAAATAAATCAATTTATTTTAGTAGCAAGTGTAAGTTTCCCTTAAAAGTGATACAGTATTGGAAAATTCGAGATATTCCGGTTGAATGTATTAACAACATAACAGATTTGATATAGCCAAAAGGCTGATTGTGATCAGTATTTTCGGTTATATGTTAAAAATACACAATGGAGTAAAAAAAAGCCTTAAAACATTAAAAGCAAATTTAGCCATTGAAAACGTATACTTAAATTATATAAATATTTATTATTAAAATATTATTAAAATCGTACTACGTATACCACCACTACTAATCAGAAATATCCTTGCCACGGTTGTCTGGAAAAGATCGCTTTTTAGTGATAAGACTGCCATTTGTACACAGAATAATACTAGTTCGTAAGTTTTCGGTAATAATTAAAGTATCTATGTGTTGGATATCACAAAACATTACTAAATACTTAAAAATAAACTAAATTATAAATAAATTAATATAAAGAATATAACAAATCGCTGCCAGAGGGAAGCGTGCCCAGAAGGCTGGCTGCATTGTCGCGCTGTATGGCAATGCTGATTCGTTGCGCGAAATAGGAACCAGCCTTCTGATAACGGGTGGTATCAAAGAGTTTCTTACAAATTTCCCACAAAACATACATATTTCAATATAGATATATGAATCTGAAGTCGTGGTAGCGTAATGGTTAGCGCACGCGCTCCTAAATTGAAGGGCGCGGGTTCGATCCTGACCGGAACGCATGCACCTCTTAGTCAGTTTTCTGATCTAATGTGCATATTCTTACAATTACCACGTGCTAAAAACGGTGAAGGAAAACATCGTGATGCAACCTGCACATCGAGATAACCGATGTGTCAAACCTGCCAAGCCGCCTTGGACAAGCGTGGCGGGTATACTGTCCGATCCCCTATAATGGGAGGCCCGAGCCCAGCAGTGGGACATTTATGGGCTGACATTATTATGTCTTTCAAGACCACGGGCCATGAAAATGGCCCGGACTTTTGGAGGGCTTGCGTGGGGCCATGGGGAGGCCAACACGTAGAGGACCCTTGACAAATTTAATGTAAATATGTGGCGTGACACTGACCGGCGATTATCCCTGTCTACACCTTATAATAATGCACCCAAGGTTAAGCCCCGGCCAGTGTAGGAATATTGTGGGAAATGAGGACAAAAAGTACCGGGCTATTGGGGTGAACTGTTAGTGGTACTAGCGGTCTGGGAATATGGGGACTATGACGTCTGCCCGTCGCAATGTTCAGGGAACATGGAAAAATGGGCAGACGGTGACTCGCCACTCCCTGCATGAGCCCCTAAAAATGCCATAAAAGGCAGGGGCAACATGGGTGTGAGTGGCTAAGGGGTGTAGAGAGGTGGGCTGCATGTTCACCGAAGCTACTTCCGACATTAGGCCATTTATCACTTCCACCCCTGGAGCTTGAGTCTTAGCTCTAGCGATCTCCACTCCGTGCCGGCTGGTTAAGGCAAGCACGGAGGCGGGAGCCTTGTCTTGGCCCCCGGAGTCAGGTACGAGGTGTCGCCACTCACCTAAGGCTTCGCCACAAAGCCCCCCTGCGGGTACATTATTATTATTATTATTATATATGAACCTGCTGTAGTAAATAACATCGAATTCCTTAATATTTTATAAGTGATTTTTTTATTCGGTAACACAGGTATTCGAATGTCTACTGTTTTTTTGGGTGGCAACACTGACTTTACAGTTTGTCTCTGTTACATAATCTATGATCCCCATTGTATCGAACTGCGACTTGAAAAAAGTGGCGGCAGCAATGATGGCATAAAAAGATACAGCCACCACGGTCTGGACCAGTCGAGCTATAACAGCTAAGACATATGACTAAGCAGTACATTTTTCTGGGTATACATTTATATGTATTCTAATGCCAAATGTTCTATTTGTCTAACATGTGTTTATAGTACAGCAAAACATCTCTTCCATTCGATAGACACGACGGTTGTCTGTCCATTCGCAGAGTTTCCGGTGGATTTCGAGATTAATCGCACGCCCAAATCAGCATGCCCTAGTGAGACACCGTACTGACCTGGAAGTAATGGCTTATAAATCGAATACGGTTAGAACTAGAATTCGATGTTTATTTAAATATTTTTAGTAACGTGTGCTGTTGAAATTTGCCATGAGTTTTTATGAGTAATTGCATCTTTTTGGCTAAATATGTTCGCCTATCCCACGAAAACACAATTTCAGCCCATAAAATTCCACTGCTGGGCTCGGGCTTCCCATTACAGGAGACCGTACAATATGGTCATAGACAACGCCTTCTTCAAACTGCAAACTTCCACGCTTGTCTAAGATGGCTTAACAGGTTTGATACATCGATTATCTCGATGTGCAGGTTGCATCACGATGTTTTCCTTCACTGCTGTTAGCAGGTGGTAATTATAACAATATGGACATTAGGTCAGAAAACTATCTATCTATTTATGTGGTGCATGCATTCCGGCCAGAATCTAACCGACGCCCTTTGAGTTTGGGACGAGCGCGCTAGTCATTATTGCACTACCACGACTCTTCATAAATATAAACATTACATTATTTGCGCAGGGATCAACAAATAATACTAATTCTTGATTACCGGCGTCCGATCGTAATAGGTGAGAAAACAACACATAGTTAGGTGATAGGATATATACTGTCATGAAACCTTAAGTTGTGTTCTGGCATTAGTCGCCATGCTTCAGTCCGCCCTTCAAAGCCGGCACATTAGTCAAATGTCCATAGGTGACGGTAACCACTTTCCATCGGATGGTCTGTCAGTTCAGTCATTAAGAAGAAGAAGGTGGAATGGACATGTGATGAGGAGGGATGAAAGTCACATTACAAAAAAAATGTTAAACCAAAAGATTTATGGGGACAAAAGCAAATTTAGATCAAAAAGAGAGGGATGGATTGCATGGAGGATAACATGTTGATTTGTAGAGGATGTACAGAGGATGTATTTTTTTATTGCATGACTTCAACAGACACCAGACGTCCCACCTGATGGAAAGCGGTTACCATCCCCTATAGACATTTGTAACAACAAAGGTGAAACTAATGTGCTGCTGCTCTTTAAAGCAAGACTGGAACCTGGCCACTAATGCCGGAATACAACTCAAGGTTATTATGGCGGCATACTGTAGACCGGGGATGGTAGCCATCCAGAGGAGCCAATATCCTACCACTTGGCTGTTTTTGTTTTTGTGTTTTTGTCGCCTTTCACGACAGGCCGCCCAGCCGCAGGATATTGTTCTCTTTCTCCGTTCCTACACGGATAAAAATATAATTTGTATGTTGGAATCGAGGAGTATGAAAGGAAAGATATGTTGTTAAGAGACAGAGAGAAAGAGAGAGAAAGGGGCCGTCAGTCTGTACATCAGTGATCCATCAATTTCATATAGGTACATATAAATAAATAAGAAAATAAAGAATATGAAGTGCGAACGAAACACTTAGAAAACAATATACTCTGGACAATTTCATTCAGCCTAAGCCGCCGCCATAGCCGTTTTGTGTCACTTTATCAGAGATTTCTTTCATAATTTTCGAGTAAATCAAAGCGGAGTGCCAAAACTCGGCTTTATTGGTTGTGTAATGTGAATTTATTTTCAGATAAACATATTTAGAAATGAATTTCTTTAATATTTCGTTACTACGACAACACACATCTACTAAACGATTGTAATTATTCTTGTGGAACTTGGGCTAAAATTTTATTAACTTTAATAAAGAAAATTCAATATACTGGTAAAACATTATTTGTTATAAGTAATACCATCTACTATCATAATAATTGCGGGTACTTGTGGTTACTAATCGGAGATAAAAGTGAGCGGGTGTAGCGACGAAATATCATTCTCACTACGACTTTGGTCGCACGCACATCTCATAGTAGCGTTAAGTATAGCTAATCCTTGTGCGAGAATCAAACTTATAATCACCTGTAATTAAGCTCAGTATTCGTAATTCTGAATTCAAATATAACAAATAGTTTCTCAAAGTCCTACTACTAGTCCTAGTCTTTCGTTATATAAATCCCGCACTAACTATATATTTTATCGAATTCTACAAAGACACATTCAGTAACCGTCATAATAATTCGGTTTTTTCTTACCATGGTATTATAATAGCTGTCATTTGTTGTTGACCTCCATTGAAAGAATAAAAAAGATTAATTTACAACTACAGTGTTTGTATAACCTTACTTATATTTATTTAAGAAACACAAAACGCATTTAACACTCTTAAATACAATAAGCGTCTTGCACAACTCATAATTTGCCGCTAAATATGTTTAAAGAACTGTCAATACGTTTTGTGTAAAACGTATTTAGGCAGTTTAATATTATTAATTTAATTTTATTTAAAGGCGATAGTTCTGCAAGCGGCCCTTAGAGTTGAACTAAAATTTCATAGAATTAAAATTCTAGTAACTTTTTATCCGTGCAGGAACGGAAAATGAATACAATTTCCTGCGGCCGGGCGGCCTGTCGTAAGAGGCGACAAAACAACCCACAGCCAGATGGTAGAGCATTTGCCCGACTGGATGGCTACCACCCCTAGTCTAAAGTATGTCGCCATAGCAACCTTGAGTTGTGTTCCGGGATTAGTCCTGGTCACTAATCACCAGTCTCCCTTAAGAGAGCAGCAGCACATTTGTAGCAGCTCTGGTGTTGCATATGTCCATAGGCGATGGTAACCACTTTCCATCAAGTGGGCCGTCTCCCTGTTTGCTGAAGTCCGGGAATAAAATAAAATGATTGTTTATTCTATTTATTTACAGTGTCACATGACGCCAAAGAAAACCCTTGTCCCCTAATCGTCAAATCTGTTAATTTCATCGATAATTCCGTGCAGTACATTGATGGCTTCAGAATGTGTAGTACACACGGTTTAGCTTAACGAGTCCATAGAATTAAGAACAAAAGTTTCACTCCGTACGAAACGCTTCAATAAGTATTTGTTAAGGCTCCTGTTGCCACAAAAGGTCGAAAGTGTAGTGCAAACAAACTACTTTTCGTTGGTACTGTTCAATAATTCACTTAAAATTTAAAATTATTATAAATCTCCATGATATGAGACATAACGTGTTTTTTTTTTAATTTTTCTGTAGTTATTGTTAGCGACGCAAAGAGACGGGGATGTTTAATTATATTTTAAATAAATGGCGAAGACGGGCTGCGAAGGATGCGCATACAAGAGTAAATCCCCTCTTGTTTTAAAAATTTGTAAGAATGAAGGTAGTCTAGTTGACACCATACGAATGTTGTAATCGGAGTAGTGGCAGTGCTCGACTATAAAATGAAGGCAACAAGCTTTCACTTCTTGATTGACATCCGGGCGAAATGGACGTCAGCTAGATTTGTTATAGGAATAACCAAATTATGTACATAACCAAGTATTTTAAATCATATTTGCGTTTTTTCTTATTTATTTGATATTAAAGCTGCCCGAATTGTTTTCTAGAAGTTTGTATTTAGTATAACTTCTGTATATTCTCTGTGACGATTTCTGGCTCATTTGCATTCCACCCACGAACACTTCATTTGACGCTAATTGGAACGTTGCGTCTGCTTACATTTAAATACGTACGCCGTTACAACACGCACTGAAATTCATTAACTATCCAATATTGGAACTGTTAACTTAATTTACTAGTGATTATATTATAAAACAGTTAGGACCGCTTGCGTAACGATCGCCTTTCAATAAAATTAGTTAACTAAACCTAAATACGTTTTGAATAAAACTTATTGACAGTTCTTTAATTTTATTTAGCGGCAAATTTTGCGATATGCAAGACGCTGATTGTATTTAAGGGTGTTAAATACGTTTTGTGTTTCTTAAATAAATTTAAGCAACCTTATGCAAGCGGCCCTTGGTGTCAGTTAGTATTGTACTTATAAAATAAAATAAAAGCCTTTTTGTTTGATCCATTAACGATCATGTCATAAAATAATATTTCAAAATGGCAGTATTGTTTGTTTTAATTTGGCATTTTTTTAAATTTTTTCATTATTATTTATATTTATGTGTATATAATACATAAATCAAACTAACTAAGAAACCTTAAATTAAAAACTAGAACTAAATAAAAAAGTGGGCATAACTATAGATAAAATATTAGAATAGAATAAACATTTATTTGTATAAACTGTCACAATTATAAAATTACAAAGTTGTTCGAGTTTCTTCTTGGAACGACAGTTTGTCCTTTCGGACGTACAATACAGGCGATTGTAATGGTGCCTGGCCATAATTACATTATTTAATCAAACAACAAATTATTAAATTAATATTAGACCCAAACCATTGTCACTTACCGGGAACGTTCTTAATAGGCTGGCGGTGTTACCACGTTGAATAGCAATACTTAGCCTTTGACCAAAATATAGACCAGCCTTCTGGTCACGTGACAGATCTATTAAATGTTCAGCAACATCTCGAAAGATGGGACGTCGCCAGAGTATCAACGCAAGTAGCATCCCACACTAAGGGGAGGCCCATCTTCCAAGGTATCATCCCATCCGGTCTCCTGCCATCGTCGCAGCAGAAGCCGTTTGGTTCCACAATGGGGGTACCCCGGTGGATAATGTCGTTAAGTGCCGCGTGACGAGAAATTCAAATTATTATTTAATTATTTATTCTATTTTTTGATCCCGTTCGGGTAAAACCATTTCTCAAGGTCTTCTTCTTCGGTTTGTAATGAAAAGGTTGGGGCCTCGTGGTATACCTCTTTACCCCGGCTGCAATTCGGGCAACTACCCAACGGTAATTGAGTTTGGAGCTGCTGGAGTCTTCTTCGCATGGCGTGACTTTCCAGCAGCTCTCGTTGGCCAATCTACGGCGTTCGGTGAACTTCGCGGGCTTTCTGCTGGCTACTTATGTGGCTTGGGTGGCCATTCATTAGTGTTTGGTGGCCATCTCGGCCTTTAGGTGACCATTTGTGGCTTGGCCTGTCAGCAGCTTTGTGGATTTTGCGCCCTCACGCCGTCGCCCTGATTAGGTGAGCATATGAGATCACGAGGAGTCGTCAGGCAGGTGCATTAGTGGTCTGGTGGCTGTGCGTGTAGCGAGACAACCCGTGTATTGACATGTGGCTGCCATTGTTGGCGCGGTAAAGTCCTTCTCCAGTTGCGCCTAGTGTTCCCTGTCCGCAGCCATTGCTTGCGGTGGCACAGCTGTCGTCCCAACACTTGAACGGGGCGCCCCGCACACCACGTTTGCCTAGCTTATAGGATTTGAACTCGCTCCCTTTGAGCTTCGGACGCGTGCTAGTCATTAAGATACCACGACTTATTCTCAGCAAAACACTACTTTAATTTTTACTTATTTCTGGTCAAAAAGTCTCACTTAAGCTTTAGGTAATCAATCAAATAATATACAAAGTTAAAACGTCTTTAACCCTATTCCATCTGTCCCCGTGAACAATGATAAATTATTCGTCAGATAGGAAAGTGTAAAACTCAATATTACGCCACGCCATAATGGCCGCCTATATTTGAACTTTCAGCAAACATAAGTTGGCACTTCTCTTTTTGTATTAGAGTTTAGATAGGAAAGTTGTTTACGGAGGTATCGGAGGGTTGTGTCAGCTGTAACAAACTTGATCATTGTTAAGGAACGCCTATTTATTTTAAAGAGCAATTTCGATTATGTGTGCCCGTGCTACATTTTCTACAGGCGCTTAATATAGTGACGCTCCATTTTGTATCTATCGACTTATTCTCTTTCTCTCTCTCTCTCTCGCTCTCTGTACAACGCTTAAAGGAAGAAAATAAGTTTTGACTTTGGCAAATTTCGGATGCAGCCGATTACATATGAAATTCTCAACACTATATTAGATTACTAATAGGGTTCAGATGATTTGATTTTTTTTTAATTAAACATAAATTTATGACTTCAGAGTCATAAATTTATGTTTAATTAAAAAAAAATAAAATAAAATCAGTTTTATTAAAAAAATTGAATTTGAATTCAATATAAACTTTGAATTTGAATTTTATGTAACAGAGAAAGAATACAATTTCCTGCGGCCGGGCGGCCTGTCGTAAGAGGCGACAAAACAACCCACAGCCAGGTGGTAGAGTATGCAATAACAACCTTGAGTTGTGTTTCGGCATTAGTGGCCATGTTCCAGTCTCCCTTTAGAAAGCGGCAGCATATTAGTAGCACCTTTGTTATAAGAAATGTCCATAGGCGACGGTATCCGCTTTGCCTGTCTGATAAACTCTTGCAATAAAAAGAGGAACAAAATTAAACATGAAAGTGGAATTTCGTAGCTGCACTCGAATGGAACAGCCCTTCGACGTTACTTTTGATGTGAATAGCACTTAGAACCATTTTATTTGCCACGCCGATTTGTTTGGGAGGCCCTAGAGAGGCGTGACGCTGTTTCCGGATCGTCCTCAGGGTTCTGCTCCATTTGAAGGGCACTTTATTAGGCTTTCATGTTCTTCAGCTTTGATTACATTGAATGAAGATTGTGATCTGAATTTTTATATTCGCTAGTGTCCAATCAATGGTCGCAATCCGACCGTAATAAATTTGAACGTTTTGAGGTTCTTATGTAAATATTTTTTTCTATAATCAGTAATTACTCAGTCTTTTTTTTATTTAGGTTTGCGTTTGACCACGATCACGTCCAATGCTGGGCGATGATGCAGTCGAAGATGGAGCACGGGAACACGGACTCTGGTAGTGCATTCCACAATTCTGCGGTACGTAGAAGGAACGGGGAGGCGAAACGTTTAGTACGCACTGGCAACGTTTCCACTGTAAAACGATAGCGTAGAACAGAGCGCCTTGTAGTCCGAAGATGGACTGGTGTAGGGGGAATCAGGTCGAACAGTTCAACCGCACTCTCCATTCATTACCTTTACATTTTTACAACAGCCCCGCTCACCATCGATGGGTAGTTCGACCCCATTTCCTGGAGCTCCCACGCTCAACAACGCAACGGTTCTCTAGAACGTTTATATCGCAAACAGACTGATGTATTTGTTAGCAACATTTTAAAACTACAGCGAGATTGTTTTCTCTGTACGACTGTTGGGTTAAAGACTACTCGACATTCTCTATATGAAAGTAAACAGTGAATGTTTTATATAATTTAAAATCATCATAATCGGTCTCACTGATTAGGAGTTCAGCAGCGCCAACTATCGGGTCCATTTGAACACATACACAAAATTCATCAAATCGTTAAGGAAGAGTTCAGTGCATACACACGAAGAATTTTGTATATAAAGAGTTTTGGGCCAGAAACCCTCGCGGGCGTCCTCAGAACGCCATACCTCAATTTTATCACAACGGCTTAGAAACGCATACTGGACAAACATACAAACATTGATTTTTGTTTATATTGATTTTTTGAGACAGAACCCTATTTTTTTATTGCAGGAGTTCCGCAGACAGGCAGACAGCCCACTTGATAGACAGCGGATACCATCGCCTATGTACATTTGCAACACCAAAGGTGCTACAAATGTGCTGCTGCTCTCTTAATGGAGACTGAAACCTGATCACTAATGGAACACAACTCAAGGTTGTTATGGCGACATACTTTAAAGCGGGGGTGGTAGCCATCTGGTCAGGCAAATGCCCTACCACCTGGTAAAACCTATTCGGTCGTCCTCTGAACACCCTACCAAAGTTTCTTATCTGACCATTGGCTTAGGAGCCCATCGAAGACAAACATACAAACATTTATTTTTATTTATAAGATGTACTTGTGAACCAAATTATATTAAAATAGCTTCTGCAGTCTTCGCTATATATAAATTTTAACTCTTAGACCTCTCCAAAGAGCCGGGGGCCAAGACATGGCCCCCGCCTCCGTGCTTGCCTTAGCCAGCCGGCACGGAGTGGAGATCGCTAGAGCTAAGACTCAAGCTCCAGGGGTGGAAGTGATAAATGGCCCAATGTCGGAAGTAGCTTCGGTGAATCTGCAGCCCACCTCTCTACACCCCTTAGCCACTCACACCTATGTTGCCCCTGCCTTTTATGGCATTTTTAGGGGCCCATGCAGGGAGTGGCGAGTCACCGTCTGCCCATTTTTCCATGTTCCCTGAACATTGCGACGTGCAGACGTCATAGTCCCCATATTCCCAGACCGCTAGTACCACTAACAGTTCACCCCAATAGCCCGGTACTTTTTGTCCTCATTTCCCACAATAGTCTTACACTGGCCGGGGCTTGTCCTTGGGTGCATTATTATATGGTGTAGACAGGGATAATCGCCGGTCAGTGTCACGCCACATATTTACATTAAATTTGTCAAGGGGCCTCTACGTGTAGGCCTCCCCATGGCCCCACGCAAGCCCTCCAAAAGTTCGGCCCATTTTTATGGCCCGTGGTCTTGAAAGACATACAAATAATAATAATAATTAAATAGTATGTCATTTCCAATTCAAATTCAAGTCATACGTTATACCTTAAGTCCCGGTGCACAGAAAGCCAGCTCCTAAAAATGGGGTTGTCAATGCAATCTGAGGACATGCGGAGAATCTCATTGCCCGAGGCACCATGATACCACTTTTGTTCTTATCAAAATCGACCCTAAGACTCCTTTGAGTATTTTTTCCTGTCTTATTGATTATCTTGATTTAGAATTTGGCTTGAAAAGGCCTACTTAAAAATTCACCTGGATATAAAGCAGTGCCTGCAATTTTTCTCTATATAAATCATAATTATACCAAATCTCACACCTCTCCGTTTAAATAATATGCTTAGAAAAGGTAACTACAAACACATCTAGGAACAAAGTTCTAAATGGTTGACTAATTCGTAAATAAGAAAATATCTAAAGACTTCTGAAAGTAAAATGAGAAGGCGTGCAACAAGCCCGACCCAAAAGTTGTCGCGACATTAAACTCTTTCCAAACATTCAGAGCGAAAATTATTACGTACGAATCCCTCGAACGCAATAAAATCAAACAAAACGGCATTCAAGCGAAAATCCTACCTCATTTCAAGTTTCGCTCTTTTATTGACGAAACACTTGGACGGTCGCTACAACTTTGTAACAGCGTTCTCACATATCGCAAAAAGTACACGGTATAGTAATTGAAAAGTCCCTTGCGCAAACTTGAAAGAAACACGCATAAATCCAAATGTTTATGTTCTTTTGCACGATTGTTGTGAAGTTCGGAGCCGCCGAGCGCCATCACGTATCAACTTTGTAACGGCGTCGCGCTCGTTTCGTGCCTATATTTCAAAAACTTTGTACTTTGTATATTTACATAAGTACCTATATATACACCTGTACTCATATTTATACTATGAAAGAAAGATACTTGGTATATCGATTTACAACATCTGTGGAGACTGATTTAGTTCTACTCTAATATAAAATAAAATTGAAGAAATATACAAGCTGACAGAAAACGTCTATACTCCGATTTTGAATTAGCTACCTGGACTAAAATGACAGCTGCGATGGACCTCTTTTTTGATTCATAGGCGAATTGTTTGAGTTGATTCAACAACTTTCTATTCTTGACTTTTATTAATTTTGGCTCCAACGCCTTTGGCATTGATTTTACTGATGTCGCCATAAATACTTAGAATGACCAGTGAATAGAATAATATAGCAAATAGCTCTATAAAATAAATTTTGACCGTTACATTGTACACTAAAGTTTTCCGTATACTTGAAGACAGATATAGGTTAGACTAACCACACCAAAGGTAAATATTCTTTTTCTCGTTACGGTATTTTAAAAAGTCGCTCATTTTTTTTATTTACTAGTGTATTATTTTAGATTTTTTCGAGCGACTTTTTAAGTTTCGTATTAATAAAAATCTGTCATTTTTTGCACTCGAGACTCAAAAAAAGTCGGGTTTTTTGCCTTAATATAAATAGGGTTATTATTGTTACGTACGAGCGGGGTACGCACTGGGGATTGAAAGGAAACACTAGATTTTTTAACTAAATGCTTTTATTAATTTACACAGCCGTACCCGACTCTTCTCCACATGGTTGCCCCTACACTCACAACTGACTTCGCACTGTCTCGACTATAAGATATCTCACTCAGAATACGTTGCCGTTATTGCGTAGATCACCTCCTGCACCACGCGTAGCTCGCTTCTGGATCTCCTTTTAAACTATGCTAAGGCTATTCTCTAATCCATCCTAAGGTTGTCTAGAAGAAATTGCTTTTTAGTGATAAGACCCCCTATTCTCTTCTGTACTTAAACTTCTTAAATTGTATCTTAGTGTTATGCAATAAAGTATGTTCTATTCTATTCTATTCTAAACTCCCCCTTCACTCAACTGCCCACTAAACTTATCACTAAACTCGTCAATGTGTCCTACTAAACTCCTCTTCCAACTCTCTAAACTTACCACTATCTTCTATTAAACTTGTCTTCCAACTCTCTATTATCGTACAAACATGATTGTCATAAAATAACGTCATATCCTGATATTTTTTATTTTATAATTAAAGGGTTCGCGTTTTACCGTCATTACATCCGACGTCAGGCGGAAATGCAGTCTAAGGTGGAGCATGCTTACACAGAAGATACCTGTTCACGCGAGAGTTAAAAACACCTAGATTATATTCTGCAGGAAAAACAGACGACGGTAAAAAGTTTCACTCTCCAGCGGTGCATATGATGAAAGTGGAAGCATAGCGTTAAAACACCACAGAAGCGTTCCTATCATACCTAGTCAGCGAGCAATTACAAAACGCGGAAAGATCCTTAATTAAATTATGTCACCCTGTGTCGTGTTCCTGTCTTAACGAGTGTACTCTACTGCAGGAATATAATACAGAAATTGTGCCACTAGGTACACTTTTGAAGCTTCTCCGCGAGAGTATTAACTTCTTCAAGAAATTACTTTGAATTTTCTTAGATGTCTTTTGCTTTTAGCATTTAGACTCGAAGTATAACTTCAAACTTCTTGAGATGGTGAGATGAAACATTTATTTATTTGCGTGAAGTTCTTATGCTATTTACAGGAATTAACCGTGCAGGAACAGAGAAAGAACACAATTTCCTGCGGCCGGGCGGTCTGTCGTGAGAGGCGACAAAACAACCCACAGCCAGGTGGTAGGGCATTTGCCCGACTGGATGGCTACCACCCCTGGTCTAAAGTATGTCGCCAAACAACCTTGAGTTGTGTTCCGGCATTAGTGACCAGGTTCCAGTCTCACTTAAGAGCGCAGCAGCGCATTTGTAGCACCCTTGGTGTTGTGAATGTCCATAGGCGATGGTAACCACTTTCCATCAAGTGGGCCGTCTGCCTGTCTGCTGATCTCCTACAATAAAAAAAAGGAATTATCCAAAACACAATTTATACTACAATGACACATAATATCATCACGACTGTTCACTTAGTACCATCTTGTCAAAAGCTTTAACCATCTCAATGGTGTCTTTAATAAATTAAGAATCTAATTTAAAAGAAAATATTAAAACCAAAAACAATAACCATTTGATTTTTAATTTGTAAACGTTTTTATCTCGTGCACTATTTGAAATTTATTTCATCTAGAAATATTAAAACTTACATAGTATATATTTTTCTTCCGTGCAGGAACGAACAAAGGTTAGTAATTCCTGCGGCCGGGCGGCCTGTCGTAAGAGGCGACAAAAAAACCAGCCAGGTAGTAGGGGATTTTCCCGACTGCATGGCTACCACCCTGGTCTAGAGTATGCGCGAACGCACACGAATGAGTGTTACATAGCCGAACGTGATGCGTGACGGCTCAATCTCATTCAATACAATAGTCAATTTATATTTATAGCTGCAGCACAGCAGACAGGCTGATGACCCAACTGTGATGGAAAGCGTTTACCATTGCCTACGAACGGGCATTTGCAACAACAAAGGTGCTACAAATGCGCTTCTGCTCTTATAAGGGAGACTGGAAACTAGTCACTAATTCCGGACCACAAGGTTATTGTGGCGACATACTTTAGACCAGGGGTGGTAGCCATTCAGTCGGGCAAATGCACTACCACCTGGCTGCTGTTACGACAGGCCGACCGGCCGCAGGAAATTGTATTATTTCTCCGTTCCTGCACGGATATAGCTTCATCATGCATCATAATGAAGTATAAAATACCTAAGTACAAATTCATATTCAATTAAAACAAAACGGAAACTATCTACAACAATAACCTCCGATATAAAACAATAACCGCTCAGTCATAAATCAAGTTATAGCTCCTAAAGCAGTAATGCAAATGATATATGGTAATCCAAATGTTAAATTAACCAGTCTCGTATCCCTGGGTTTCGTACATTTTTCACCCAATAACCATTCCGCGGGATTTATAAGCAATTCAGGGTTCCCTATCAATGCTCGCTCGGAATTTATTGCGATTTAAGGAGATTTTATTCTATTAAAGGTATTGCTTAAGGTCTTTCAAGTGGTTAGGCATGAAAAGGCAAGGCAAAGTAATAGGGTGAATTTGTTAAGTGGTTTGTGTGGGAAATTGCTTCAAGTTTCAATACGAGGCTGCAAACTACTAAGGATGTACTTATTTAAGGTATATGAATTACTCTGGTTGGTTCATCCAAATTGAGAGACAGAAATCACCGTCTGTAATTGTCTTAACGCACGCTAAGCGGATACATATGTCGTCGTAAATGTTTTGCAGATATGTTTTGTTCTAGAATACGACCCTAATGCTGGTGTGCACCGACATTTAAAATAAAATAAGCGGTGTTTAGCGATTAATTTATTTTAAGCATCACTTAAATGTCTATGTAATGGGAATTGTTCACAAAAAATTACCCTCTGATTTTATATTTTTATTACGTAAAATAGGGTATTTTAAGATACTAATTTGAATATTTTTGTATTTTAAGCGTTAGTTTTTTTATAATTCGATTTTAAAATTATTATTTTCCGATGATGTCATAAGGGACAAGTTTACATTGATTTCTTTGCCTAGAAATAAAGATAATAAAAGTAAGTTTTATCTATATATAATCATAGTAATCTGTGCTACTATTTAAATGTCACTGTCATTACTCATTACGTATCGGAATCATTTAAGTGTTTTTTGTCTCTAGGCTTATAATTTTTCGTGTTCAACCATTATTATTTTCTATAATTATCGTTAAATTTTTTAAAGTAGTCTTTAGGGAAAATCCATATTACAGAACTTAAATCAAATAATGTACAGCTAGAATTTTTTTACACCTGAAGCAGGCAAACAGGCAGACGGCCCACCTGATTGGATTTAGTAAGGTCAAATAAAGGCCAAACGCATTTCTTACAAAATACAAGAAGATCTTACGTTTTCTGGAATTTTAAGTAGACAGATATGATCAGGGACACTATTCCTCGAAATGGTTTTTCAAATAGCTAGATTGAAATTTGAATAATATTCTAAAATTCTAAACATGCCGTGTCTGCACATTGAAGCTATTTTAAAAAACAACTAGGAACAACAAAAACTATATAAACGGTGGAGAACAGGATGAATTTTTTAATCAAGAAAAATAAATAAAAAATGGGCCCAACCTGGCCCGGTGACCTTCAAGCTCCCCTTATAGTCACCCCGATCCTAAAAACTTTAAAGTATATATCCTTTCAAATTGATACACATTTAGATACATAAATAATTTCATAGAGTTTTTGAATTAAAAAACGAATGCTACACTTTTTTCTGAAGATCGTAGCCCCTGGCGAATGGTAGAACAACTGGGTCTACCTAGCTTCACGCACCAGTTAAAATATTAAATTTATTGAAAGTAACGTCAATTAAATTTTCGTAATCTAAAATATCCAACAACTTTTTAAAACCTGTTACAAATGCCACCAAAAGCAGAAAATATAACAGTATTGTATTTAATAACTAAACTTGTTATCCGCTGCAACAGATCAATTAACATCTGCCTTAAAATAACTATTTTTTTGCAATATCTAACAAAATCTATTAAATTATGACATTATTACGCGATTAATCACTACAATAATTGTAGCTGCATAATATAATATGTTATACTAATATATAAATCTAAGGAACTTACTAGTCTAATATGAAAAATTCTTTCAGTGTTCGATAGCCCATTTATTGAGGAAGGCTTTATATAGGCTATATATCATCATGCTAAGACCAATAGGAGCGGAGCACCAATGAAGAACGTTTCAAAATCGGGTTTTTTTACCTTTTGAGAGCTAGCGCTGCGTGCGCTTAACCTTCTACGTAAACAAAGTCGCAGGATAGAGTTAGCGTTAGCCCAAAGTGACTATTCCACTCGGACGATGTCACGGGCAGAAGCTAGTCTTATATAAATATATTATATTAGTTGTCACAAAAGGTTGCCAACACTATCTAATTAATGTATTGAATAAATCAATAGGGTGGGAATCATTGAGGGGAGGGAGAGTACCGACAATGGTAAAGCTTTCCCTATTTAAAAAAATGATTGAATTCATCTGGAAATGACACTTCTAAATAACCTTACTATCTAATAAGAACTCGCTTGAATAGGCGTATCCGGGGATACGTTGCGAATATAAGAGCAGCTACATCGGAAACGCCAGTCACGTGTGATGCGATGTGATACGAATAGTGTGTTACGTTGCGACCTTAGACATATTTATTTTATACTAAAGTCTCATTTGTTATGTTAAAAACCCAGGCACCCTATTTTATTTTGAGAGTAAGCTAGCAACACAAATGTGACATTGCATACGATTTATTTAATTAAATAAACATACTTAAATTACTTTATAAGATAGATAGATAGATAACTCTTTATTGCTCACCAAATACACAATTTCAAAATATACAATTACAATATTGTCATGGTAGAAACAAAAGGCGGCCTTATCGCTGAAAGCAATCTCTTCCAGGCAACCTAACTTAAGGAATAATTTAATCTAATCTGGCGTTGTAGGTGGTGCAGATCATTAAATATCAAATAACATAAATAAACATACTTAAACTAAATAATTTTTAATTTATAAATTAAATACATACAAACATATTTATAGGATATAGTAATTAGTACTTCAAAAGTAGTATTTTCTGAGTGCGTTCTTAAATGTAGGCGATTTTTTGGCCTCTCTGACAGTAAAAGGCAGCGCATTTCAAACTTTGACAACCTGCACTGCAAAAGAGTTATCATAAAAGGATGATTTGTGTGCAGGTGTAGTAAGTTTGCGATAGGTTAAGGTTATTAAGGTTCGAAATTATATAATAATATAGAGCGGCCAGCAATTATCCTTGCGGTTACACTTTTATTCGTGCATCCGCCGACTAACGTGCGATGAGGAACTTCGTTCCCAAAACGTTGAGAAATATTGCAACAGACCAAGGTTAGTAGACATCCAGATAGGTGAATGTCCTAGCACCTGTCTGTTGGTTGTACGGCGACTCCTATGATCCGCCTGGTCATTTAATAAGTAGTATTACTTTTCCATTTCTACACGAATAATACCTATATTACAAATAAGTGGCGGAACCCTAAAGAAACCTGCGTTACTCCTTATTACTTCAGCTATCTGTCAATGAAAGTCCTGTCACAATCAGTCCAGCCGTTTCAGAGATCAGCCGAATCATTCAGCCAGATTGACAAACAAACAAACAAGAATTATCCCCCTGATCATTTCACATGTTTAATTTGAGATTACAAAAAGATGCTTCAATTTTATTTATCAGCATAGATACAGGAAATTAATGTTAGTAATAAATGTACTAGTATCTCAAAGAGATTTTATAAAAAGAAAAATATTTATTTAGGACAAGATACAAAAAGTCTTACATGGATGATAATACATACATAACTTCACGCCAGGTCCCTTGCGGGGTAGGCACGAACAACAGAGCGCCATACAGACTTATTCTTACATGGATGATAATATATCTAACAATTAATTATGATGTCCTAAAAACGCTCTTGCTTAGCATAATGCTAGTTTTACAACCAGCGCTGATCTTCCGGATGCCACAACTTAGCTCCACAAACCAAATTAAAACATTCATTATAAAATTATACAACACAATTACTAGTGTATATATTATAGTGTATAGTGTATTTTATCCGTGCAGGAACGGAGAAGGAATACAATTTCTTGCGGCCGGGCGGCCTGTCGTAAGAGGCGACAAAACAACCCACAGCCAGGTGGTAGGGCATTTGCCCGCCTGGATGGCTACCACCCCTGATCTAAAGTACGTCGCCATAACAGCCTTGAGTTGTGTTTCGGCATTAGTGACCAGGTTCCAGTCTCCCTTAAGAGAGCAGCAGCGCATTTGTTGCACCTTTGGTGTTGCAAATGTCCATAGGCGACGGTAACCGCTTTCCAACAAGTGGGCCATCTGCTTGTCTGCTGAACTCCTGCAATAAAAAAAAATAAAAAAAATATGAACATTGTTATAATAATAATTATAAATAATAGAAAACAAAAAAAAGAATGGACAGAAGTGACGAATATGACAGAAATAATAAATTGGTAATTGTTTGTTATAGCTCGACATATTTATAATACCATCAAATACTTGTGTCATATTTAAGGTCTCTCTCGCGAAGTTGATGGTCAAATGGGATTTTTTTAAGTTAATTCGAAACCCAAAGACGAACTTTATCCTGACTATAGACTGACTTTATCTACTTTGTATTTTAACAACTACATTTTCTCGAAGTAAACTCTACATTGTAGCAAATGTTTAATTTGTACCAGTTCTAGACACGCAAACTAACCGGGAATTACTGCAAAGATGTAATTTTATTTTTACGCCAGGATTATAGTGCAAGACAGTAGTTGATCTTCTTAGCCAAGACAAGATCCGTTTGGAACTTAAGATTTTGATCTAGTCACCACATTAGCTATTTATTTATTTTTTAATTATTGTGACGATCAAGGGTGGAATTTTCTGGCCGCGTAAGCCGGTCTCAAAACTTCTAGAAAAATGTAGCAGATACTGGAAGGAAAAGACAAGGACAGATAGATTTTAGAAAGGGATGCATGTTGACCAAAGTTCTAGAATAAAGGTTCGGGAAGTACAAGACAGAGATAGATAGATGTTTTGAAAGGGACAGATAGTAAATAAAAGAATAACGAAAAGAAGATCGAAATTATGGGTTCCAGAAAATCCTTCCGGGTGTATAAGCAGCGTAAGGCGGGCCTACCGGGTAGGAGAGTTCAGTTAAAGAAAGTGAAGCGCCAAGTGCGATACGTAAGAGCTGGAAAAGAAATTTAATAGAAGACAGTGACGAGTTTAGTGGTGAATTTAGTGAAAAATTTAATGGGCAATCAAGTAAGAGTGTAGCGTAGTTTAACAGAAGATCCAGAAGCGAGCTACACGTGGTAACATCGGAGTTAAGCACTGCAGTAGCAGGAGGTGGTCTACGCAATATCGCAGACGGTAATATCAGTAAGATATCTTATCGTCGGGACAGTGTGTCGTTAGTTGAGCGTATAGGGGCAACTCTGCGGAGAAGAATCACGTACGGCTGTGTAAGTTAATAAAAGCGTTTAGTTAAAAAACTGGTATTTCCTTCCAATCCTAAGTGCGTAAGGGGGGGGGGGGGCTCGTACGTAACATTATGAAATATGTACGTTGGATTTTCACAATTTATACTTATGTATGTAGTTTTGTCAAGTGGCGGTGAAACCAGTCTCCAACGCACGAGAAGTGTTCCACGTGCTCCGTGTATGGACCACAGTGAGCGTTTCACCTTTAATTCAATATATCAATAAACTCTTAAAAACAAGCCGTGCGTGCCTTGTGTGAGTGTGTCAAAGACATCAAAGACCTAAAGCGCCATACAACTATCTCTTAGTGCTGTGCCTTCCAGGAGCTGACCTAGCTTCCCTATTGAACGTGGATTAGGAGATTAGTGGTCTTATTACCCGGTGGTTTATGTGCATACGTTTCACTCCCATATGTCCACTAAATAATATTACAGTCCTCCAAGGCAAAATTACTTGAACCAGCGACCAGCTGTGCGGAATCCGTGATCCAGCATTGCACAATGTATTTGATTAAAATATGTTTCTAGAGTAATTTTTATAGTTTTTTAACCATTGTGGTAATAACAATGTAAGTAAACATTTAAATAACGCCGTACTCAAAATTTTGTGTGTCAGCTCTGACACATGACTGGAGTTTACTCTTTAAATATAAAAAATATGCACAGTGGCAGCGGCCGAATGTGTCCGAATAAGAAATCAATTGCCATTCGTTAACCCTGCTAAAACTCAAAAACCATCTGACCAATTTGAACAATTTTGGTTAAAATGGAAGAATAACGTAACACTTTGAGTGAATACTTACAAGTTTCACTCCTAATGAAATTTTCTTACCAGGGGCCTTAAGAGATGAAAATCGATTATTAAGGAATAAAATCCAAATAAGTATTTGGTTTTAAAACTTACTATACCTGGAACCTAGGAATGCTAAACCAGTATAAGCAGTAAGTCACACCGCGGCATCGCCCTGTTTTTTATGATAGGGGAGGGAGCCCAAGATGCTAAATTTGGAGTTACTCGAGCGTCGCAGGGACCTGTTGAATTTTGAAAATTAGATGCTAAAAAGAAAAAATGTTATATGATGTATGTATGTATTTAAAAAAGAGTCGCACAAAAGTACTCAAGCGCGTCAGATATTCAAATGGGATGTTAAGTAAAGGAACTCCTATTCAAAAGACGATTTGGACGCGACCAAAAGCCATGGCAGATTATTGAAAATGCAAAAAAGTTACATTTTATTTTATGTAAGTCCGCGAGCGCGTCAGATTAATGTACAGACTGTTCAGCTTGTTGTCCTTGTTGTGCTGATCTGACGATTACGTGGAGGAATTTCCTTAATCTGACGATTTGAAAAATAATTTGAAGCATAAAAATGTGTTTAACCTGTATTCAAAGGTAATATATGGTGGGGCTACATCATATGGTGCCAGGTTTCTCCCCTTATGTTATTCTGCCACGCTCGAGTAAATACCAAAATCCTCACTTGGCCTCCCCTACTATTAGAAAGTCCAGGTGAGGCCACATACGAGTATGTATATAGCATTGGACAGACCACTACAAATCACAAGTATTTGTTGACTTCCCAACGAATAAATATCAAAGGCGACAGGGCAATAATTCTGGATTCAATTACACCCATCTGCGAGGGTACAAAATCCGGGTCCGAAGCGACGTTGGCAAGCCGCGACACTTGTTTACGACCTATAAAAGTCCCTTTACTTTTTACTGCACTTTGCACGGCCCATAACACTGTGCCATTGGCTTGTACACGTTTGGGTATATGACTGGTCTAGGCTTAAATATTAAAAACTACATACAACACCAGCTGTTGCCTCAACCCTTTCTAAATCGCCACATAGTATTATTTTCTAACTAAAATGACGCACGGTCGACCAGGACGAACTGTATGCCATATATAGTGCTACAGAAGAGATCCTATCGAGCCCAGAGGAAAGCTGACTCGAGATCTGCACATCAGTGGATGACTAACTGGGGCAGTACAAACGAATTATCAGTCGCGGCCATAGAATCCCAGGCAAGAGGTAAAACAGTGGAGCCATACTGGGTAAAGGCGCACGCCGAGGTGAGGGTGAATGATAGAGCGGACGCTCTGGCTAAGGCCGCTCCTCTATCCCTAAAAACAAAGCCTGATTATGACAGGTGCCCGGTTTCATTTCTCAAGCGAGCCATTCGCATGGACACGCTTGACAGATGGAACCAGAGATACAGGGAAAAGCCAACAGCGTCTGTTACTAAGTTTTTCTACCCGGACGTGCCATGCGCTTTCAAAACAATGAAGAGCATTGGAGTATGCAGCTTTGGGACCCAGTTGTTCACACGGGACTGAGGGTTCTCCGAATATTTGAATTGCTTCAAATAAAGGAGGTGTAGAGAGGTGGGCTACAGGCTCACCAAAGCTACTTTTGACGTTATGCCACTTATCACTTCCAACCCTGGAGCTTAAGTCTTAGCTCTAGCAATCTCCACTCCGTGCAAGCTGGCAAAGCCAAACACGCTTCGCTACAAAGCCCCCCTGCGGGTTCATCATTATTATATCTGTATTTAATTCTATGTAAGCTTAGTAACAATGTTTAGTTCTCCTGGCTGCACCTCTATCTAACGTGTGCTAACTTAGTTTGTACCACGGATTCGGGAGCGACAGAAACTGGTTTACTCGGTGGGTTCGGCCCAATTGATGAGCTATTAAAATCTTTATAACTGTACAATGTATGATTGGTTTTTCTTTATAAGTTTCTAATTACTCAAAAATGTAATTACGTTCAAATGTTTTATGAATATTTGGTAGTTTACGTCAGAATTGATTTTCATATAAAGCCCTCGATATGGAAATTTTATGAGGAGTTACATTTTTGAGCGTTGAATCAGAAGCGTTACGTTTTTTAAACGGTATTCAAGCAAATCGGTCAGGTCGTTTTTTAGTTTTAGTGAAACTAGCGAACATCAATTTACTTCTTATTCGGCCGCATTTGGCCGCTGTCGTCATGCATTTGCATGTGTTTTTCAATATTTAAGCTGTAAACCCCATTAGTACGTCGGAGTTGACAGACAATTTATTTATGTTTGCTAGTAGGCTAACTTACAAATGGGTTCACTTAATAGCAAGTGGGTACCGTGACCATGGACATCTGCAACACCAATGGAGTCGACGCGGTGTTTACCCTGCTGATTCTTTCAATATCTGTTAACACTCTCTTTTCTAAAGCCCCATACTTAAGCGATTAGTAAAAACCGCGGAAAGAAGTTCATTCCACACCTTGCTCATGTATAACATGGAGAAACGTGCGCCACGTGCAGTGAATGAATTCTAAGTGTCGAAGAAGTTTGGGTGAGGTTTTAACCACCAGTTAGTGATGCGATGGTAAAATGACGTAGACACCAAACCAAATAACTTGTCAGAACACTCCTCGTTACATGTTAGAACATGCTTCTTCAGACTTTCCCAATAGACAAGGGTAGCTCGCAAATGAGAGCAGTCCCATTTCAAGACTTATCTCCCATTCGATCCCTTACATCCTTAAAATAACATTGGTAATGTATTGCTTTAATCTTATTCCTCTACATCTTATCTCTTACACCCTCCAATTCAATCTAGTGTGTGTCGGGCATACGACTTTCCACTTAACTTTAGTTATTAGATTGTTTTGTTTCGTACCACGTTAATTGAACTTGGCACAGCATCTAGTTTCGGAAAACGTATTCATTCCGCTAACTTTGTTCTCACTTACAACACCTGCAAATCTAATGCCATTGTATACCAAAACTTCAGATTTCCCAAGTGTAATTGATTGCGGCCATAGAATATTAATTAACTGCCAGTAAGGCAATGTTGGTATTAACAATATGATGATAGTAATAATATTATTCTGCTGTCGGGAACTGTCAATGCTTAGTGGATTAATGGCGATCCAGCCTACCCAGCCTTCTGGGCACCTTACCCATAGAAGACGGTGCTCTAGGCTCAGTATGCTACTTATAGTCTTGAGGGACTATGGGTAGAATACAACGCAAATAAATTAAGTTTTCTTTTATTCTATCAGTGTTTTTTGGTTACTTTGTTGTTGTATTATATATTTATGCTTAATTAAGAATTACCTACATCTTCTTACATATAAAAATGAATGTTTGTCTATGCGTTCTTTATAGAATCGTAAAGTATACATTTGATCATGTGATGATGCCGCTGCTGTCGGCATATCGATTGAAGCTCTTCCGGGAAGAACGACGACTCGCGTCTAGTAACTTATAAAAGTAATTGGACAGAGGAGACCTGTTACAATAGATTCTCAAATTATTTCCATTAGTTACATAATTTTGTTTGCGAAAATATAATTTTAACACTGATGTGTAGCACGCTTGGATTCCAATTTAGACATAATAATTTACAAACTATATTATATCAATTAATTATTAATTGTTATCTGCTGTGTTCTCCAAATAAATAAATAAATATAAACGATCTCTGTGGTTGAGCGGGCAAAGGATCAATTCCAAGTATGGTAATTGAATTTTCATTTTCATTCATTACTTAAAATCAAGTTGGCTTCGACTCATCTGTATTTTGTTGATCAGTGATTTAGACTATAAATATTGCGGGCTTCAAGCCAGAGGGGCGTACGTACGTACTTCCTTGATTACATGGAATACCCTTTTTTAAATTTACCTACTATTAAGAAAAAAACAGGTGGTGTATTGATAAAAATATAAATGATAGACGCAATAAAAAAAAAGCATTTTTTTATACGCCCGCTGGCTTGAAGCCCGCGATATGGACTTAGTTTGTTTGCTGTTGTAGTCAATTGATTTGATTTTATCCGTGCAGGAACGGAGAAAGAATACAATTTCCTGCGGCCCGGCGGCCTGTCGTAAGAGGCGACAAAACAACCCACAGCCAGGTGGTAGGGCATTTGCCCGACTGGATGGCTACCACCCCTGGTGTAAAGTATGTCGCCATAACAACCTTGTGTTGTGTTCCGGCATTAGTGACCAGGTTCCAGGCTCCCTAAAGAGAGCAGCAGCGCATTCGTAGCACCTTTGGTGTTGCAAATGTCCATAGGCGATGGTAACCGCTGTCCATCAAGTGAAAATAAAAAAAAAAAAAAAATTGAACAAGAAACCGTATTTTTAAATATAATATGTACAAAAAGGTTTACATATATATAAAAAAACAATTTTAGTTTTCACGTGCGTAGCATACAGAGCCTACAGTTTTTAAACGCTGGTTTAGATATAAATTCACACTAGTCTCACGGAACTCAAGTTTTATTTTGCCGTCTGGACAGATCAATAGCATTCAACTACTGGTAGTACTATTTATACTGTGTTCTGGCATGGTAAAGTTTTTATTTGTTGTAAGAAATTCCTAATACAGCTAATCGCATTAATTCAGCACGTATATTGTTTACGAGAAATTTCGTTTGAGCAAGGCTGAATTTACTTTCAGCTTCTGGAGTTTTATTTGTTTAATCTTTAATTAGATGCAAATAACATAACCAATTGTTAAACGTTTACTTATTAACTGTTTCGAATTACTTTATATATACACATTTGAAACACTAATATGAATAAAACAAAATTCTGTAATATAACAGGGTTAATACTCTAAAGTCTAAAGCCATGACTACTATATAGATAGAGATTCAATACTATTTAAATTTAATTTATATATGTATATATATATATATATATATATATATATATATATATATATACTAGCTGTCCCGGCAGACGTCGTCCTGCCCGGTAAAAAATAGGGGTTGATCGTAGAGGGTTGAAAATTTAGGGTTGTATGTATCTTTTAATGCTGTATCATAAAAAAATAGAAATTAAAAATTTTTGTCTAAAAAATAAATAAAAAAATTTAGGGGTGGACTACCCCTAACATTTAGGGGGATGAAAAATAGATGTTGGCCGATTCTCATAGATACCGGATAAGCACAAAAAATTTCATCAAAATCGGTCAAGCCGTTTCGGAGGAGTATGGCAACGAAAACTGTGACACGAGAATTTTATATATTAGATATATATTAGGGTGGTCCTTATTTTGGGTTTGTCCGATTTTTTTCACGATAGTCCTAAATCGGTACTAAATCTATTAAAAAAAATTCATGCCAAGTTATAGCTCTTAATTTTAATTTTAATCCGGCCTCCCCTATAATCAAACTTTTACACAGAAATAACAAGGGGAAAAATCTGTAATTACTTTGGAATTTTTTACGTCATGAACGAATGAACAGATCATGTCGACAAACAATAATTCTTACAGAAAATTTAACGCTCTACAAAAAAGGTCTCTTATGATTTTTTGCGAACTGTAATGGCAAACCCAAAATAAGGACCACCCTAATATATATATATATATATATATATATATATATATATATATATTCACGTGTCAGAGTGCATATCATTTGTACTTATACGCTTGAATAATATGCTCTTATTCCATTCCTTTCTAAGTTTATATTAAACTACCGAGCTACCGAAATTATCTTGTAAGAATAAACAGTGTATACGAGTTATAACTTCAAGGTAAGTTTCAAGTAAGCCTATATCATGTCAGGTAAGCAATCGAATAAAGTGACCCCCACTTGGTCAGATATAATGCCCGCGTGCGATCCCCTTCATTGGTGCTACGTGACTTCACCCCTGTGACCCCAATGACCCTACTGACCTCAGCACGTAGGAGCAGATCACCTCCGGACTATTATTTGAAATTGGAAAGGATTACTTTAATGGGGACGCCTCTGGGATAGTTTTGGTCTATGATCGGTAGGTAAAATTACATAATACTAGCATTTTCCCGCGGTTTCGCTTGCGTTTAATAAATTTCACACTATCAGCCGTTCTGGCATGATTGAGGAACAAACATCCATCCAATCTTTCGCCTCTTATATATAAAAATGAATCGTAGAAATGTATGTAGGCAAATCTTGAGAACGACTTTACGATTTTGATTAAACTTTTTCTGTGTGTTTGTGTGGGTCTCCGGATGATTTAGATTTACAACTGGAACCAGTAGGTGGCGCTGAGATCGGGTTCTAGGATCCTCCTAATGTCTTGAGCCACTTTTAATGATTTTGTTTTTGTGTGTTTAAATCTAAACCTTCCGGGGACCCCTGGAAGATTTAGATTCACAATTAGAAGCGGTAGTTGGCAAAAATTAAATATTTATTACAATGTGAGATAATATATTCGTACCAGTTTTTTAAAAATGGAATGGAAAGATAAATTTGTTATATAGAAGTGTAAATATCGCGTTGTTTACATATATTCCTGGTAACACAAGCTTTCATTCGGACCTAAATCCACAATCCAGATGAACCACAATATCTGTTTGGCGAAACTTTTCAGAATCCGCAAAAATATATCTCCATATTTTGCTATTCATAAATATTTTTGCGCGCCAGATGTTTCCCGCGAAAATCGAGCACAGACAATCGTTCTGGTTTGTTTTTTTTTTCATATCAAGAGTGATGCTGCGTACAGACAGAACCAACAAAAGGTAACGAATAGGTTTCACCAATTTTTTTAATCTAGTACATTAGTGTGTTTAGACTTGTGTGTATCTACACTAGTGTCTGTCACTAGTGAAATCTTGATTTTTTTTAACGAAATCATATGACTAAATATTAAACATCTAGAAGTCTCATGAATAGATTTAAAAATAATATTTGCGTGTGTAGAAATGGTATTACTGGCACGCGTATACAAGTTTGCCGTTCGAAGAGTGTAGGCGCTCAGCGTTCTTTAACAAGAGTTGATCTCAATTTCCCAAGCATCCACTAATCAGATCCCAACTTGGTGACAATAAAACCACCTCTTGAATATACTGTCTTCATAACAAAGTATACATAGCACAAAAATATATATAATCTATCACCGCTTCCAAAGCAATTTTAGTTACTGTTAAAGCGGAAAAACCGGCGCAAAAACTCCTCAGCAACATATCTTTACCTCATAATAATTTATTTGTATGTCTTTCAAGACCACAGGCCATGAAAATGGCCCGGACTTTTGGAGGGCTTGCATGGGGCCATAGAAAGGCCAACACGTAGAGGCCCCTTAACAAATTTAATATAAATGTGGCGTGACACTGACCGGTTATGCTTACACCATATAATGATGCACCCAAGTACAAGCCCCGGCCAGTGCAGGACTATTGTGGGAAATGAGGACAAAAAGTACCGGGCTATTAGGGTGAACTGCTAGTGGTACTAGTTGTCTGGGAATATGGGGACCTTGCCGTCTGCCCAGCGCAAAGTTCGGGGAACATGCAAAACTAGGCATACGGCGACTCTCCACTCCCCCGCATCAGTCCCAAAAATGCAATAAAAAACAGGAGCAACATAATTATTATTATTGTATTTTGTAATGTAGTGTATATGTCACAGCTAATACCCGAAGTGCGGCTACACCTAGTTCTAGCCGGCTAAAACTAGGTGTAGCCACACTTCGGTTTTTAAACTTAGGTGTAAAAGATTTGTTCACGGCTGATATCAGGTGTAACCGAGTTCATTTGGTTAAAACTAGGTATAGCCTTCTTTATGCTGGCTACAACTAGATGTAGCCAATCCTACGTGGAGTCTGTTGGTCTGTAGTGAGATGTTTTCATTTTTAATATAGGTTAGAAGGCTAAGGCGGGTGTTCCGCTTCGCTTCGCACCCGCCTTAGCCTTCGTGGTTGTTTTTTTTATAACCACCCAAAAATAATTTTCCGAAACATACACGATTAGTCCCTATGTGTACTGATAGTATTTGCGTACTGCTCTTGTATGTATCTTTATGGATTGGAAAATCTTCTAAAAAACCTTATTTCTAATCTATACGTGATGAGTTTCATACCCTTGCGTTCTGGCCTTGTACAGAATGGAAAGACGCCTCGGCTACACCTAATATTAGCCGTGAACAAATCTTTTACACCTAGGTTTAAAAACCGAAGTGCGGTTGCACCTAGTTTTAGCCGGCTAGAACTAGGTGTAGCCGCACTTCGGGTATTAGCCGTAACATATATATATTATATGATTACTGAAAGAGGTAGTAGCTGTCGCATTATTCCCAGTAGAATACGCAGACAGACTTTGCGTATTCTACCATCTGAACAACGGGAAGTGTTCCGAGGAACTGTTTGATCTGGTGCCAACGCCCCATTGTTACAACCGCACCGCTCGTCATCCAATAACCAACTTCCTTCAAGTGGACCATCTACATGTTTCCCTGTCGCAAGCAATGACAAAATCCCATGCGGTGATGTCGTCCCAAAAATATGTAGGTGATATTACTTTACATTTGGTATGTCGTCAGAAATTATGTTTAAAAACTCATTAAATACTTTCCATAGTTCTATGGAGAATAAGGCCTGACTCTCGTCCATTGGCCGGTAGGCCAGATATTATAAATATTGTAAATTTACCACTGCCAATGTTACCGACAGAGAGTTATTATCGTCATAAAAATGTATATTTGCATCTCCATAATGCTGGGGCCTTATCAGCGCTACTGTTGAGATTTAGGCCGTTTCACTCAGATATGGCGTTGAGTTTAATGCGTTATTTGAGATACTACATTGTTAATGACGTTATATATTGATAGATAATGTATGTTCATACAATAATGTGGGTATGCGTTAACGACGTATTTTTAACGCTTTAAATAAGACGCGTACAGCCAGAGCCTAAATCTATAAACTAACGCATGTGAAGCCCCATGAAGATGAAGCATTATAATTTTTGGGTACATAAATATCAAACAGAAAATTATATACCTGTTATTTGATTGTACGGGCCATTTGATTGCCTTACTTACCGGTTAGTTCTATAGCCAAATAACAAAAATAGATAAAGCTTAGTAGTTTCACTTCTATAGAACATGTAGGGGTTAACATAAGTTAAATGGTGCGTCTATGGTATGATTACCTCCTTGTAGAGGGTGACGCAACTTTGTCGAGAGCCCATGGCTCAATCGCACGAGAGGAGAATACAAAATAAGACGATGAGCTGTATTAGAGTAAGTACTTGTTGTAAGTAAGAAGTATTAGTAAGTCTTGCTTTCTTTCATAATTGTTCCTAATTTATCTTAGATTATTTATATAAAGCTCTTATTGTCTACGTGATGTGCATATCAATATTTTAATCATTTTGAAATATTATATAGTTACAAACCGACAAAGAAATGCGCACGTGGTTTTGGGGGTTGAAGGGTAATAACCCTTCCCGTTTGGAATTATTTTGTTTACTGTATGTTTAAAATGTGCAATGAGATTATTGTTATTGTTTACGACTTTGTTGACCGTTCGCAGGAACAATTAACCAGGTGTGCAAATTACGTTTTCTCGGAAACCTCAGTCAACGCGGTCCTTTGTTGTATTATAAAGTTTACTATAAAATAATGCCCGAACGGAGCGGTGGGGCAATCAAGTGACGATTACGATACTAGCAAGACGTGTGTAGTACATTAGATGAGCGATATAGTGACGGACTTTGTGCGTGTTATAGAATCGTGCAGCGTGAACTGGTTGTATCCAGTTATATTTGTACTCATGTTATACGTGTTAGTATAGTTCTAAAAATTCTATAGTAATTCCAATGGCGTTTTAATTCGAGTCCCGTAGCTCGTAACAACATTATATTTATTACACGTTTATGGGATTGGAGAAAAGTGCCTAATCTTAAGGACAGCTCTAGCACCAATATATATTTTCTGTATCTACACAGCACCACGTTCATATATTCATAATAGTATTTAGGTGTGCTAAATTATACAATAATAAATTGACGCAACAAACCCTTCATTATGCGTAGTACCTACGACACGCACTTGACGATTTATTACCATCATAACACTACCACGCGCATTCTTTATTTCCAAGCTATATAAATAATGCTTGTATTACGGGTGACATCCAAGGGACACCACTGGGACCCTTCCAACCTTTCATGTGGCCCAAAAAGGCTGTTGTTAGGTTTCAGAATTTACCTCATAACTTAAGGTTTAATAGCTTCTCTTTTGTTAAACGTATTTCCTGTGTACGTTATTGAAGAATTTTAATATTTCTTACCTGAAAATGCACGTAACGCATTAAAATGTTGGAATTATGGTATATACAAGGGTAAGGAGAACCGTGTCATATGGGTGAAAATTTGAAAAAGTGTCCAACTAAAGTAAATAAAATAATAGTTCAAAAATCTTCCGAAATGGCGCTAGGTTAGGCAAATAGTGTGGTACGAATATAGCAGTTAGTTAACGGATTGAAGTATGCCGAGTTAGAAAATATAATATCTTTGGCGACTAGAGTAGTCGGTGATATTATAAAATGATTTAGTCAATCAATCAATCAATCAATCAGTCTTTATTTGCAAAAAACATAGGTACATGAATAGGTGTTACATAATATAAAGTTTCCAGTATGTTTTGTCATTTACATGACGTGCAAATATACTCGCATAACCTTAAACTAATGTTTACAAATTAATTTAATTAAATATACCTACATGTCAAAAAAATAAAAATGAATTGTTAAACATGTTAAAAACAAAAATTTAAGTTAGTGAAAATATTAAACTTAAAAAAGTCAATATTATTATCTTATTGTATTGTATTGTCATTAATATATTCGTCTACGCTATAGTGTAATCTATTAAGTAAAAAAGTTTTCATATAGGGTTTGAACCGATTCAATGGTAGCCCGCTAATATTGGTGGGTAATTTATTAAATATTGTTATTGCCATACAATATGCGTTTTTCTTAAACAATGATAATCTAATCGATGGGAAACATAGTTTTTCTTTATGTCTGGTTCTACTACCTTCCATCTCATATTTTGATTTAAATAAATAAAAGTGTTTTTTTACAAAAATACAAATTTCCAGAATGTACGAACAAGGTAAAGGAAGAATTTCAAGTTTTTTAAATAAGGGCTTACAGCTATCAAAAAGTAAAAGCTAGTAAATATTATATAACCTCAAAGAATGATTGTTATGTGAAAACGTGAAGAGTGATTTAATTTCGTACTCTTTCAATAATACGCTTAATGATATTTTTATATTAAATTTTATAAAACTAAATTCTTTTATAATAGTCTATAGTACTTCACTAATAACTTTTGACGCCTTCTTTCAATTTCACCCTGATGCTTATGTGGCACCACCCTAATTTAATGACTTTCGATAAACACTTCTTCATCATATTTGGACTAAATCACATACCATTCACGGGTAGTGAAGAGTTCCATAAAGATGACAAACGTCTATTGTATTCGTCATTTAATTACACAACCAAAGACAAATATCATATTTGAAAAATAGGCCTAATGAACGGACCTTGTAGTGATCATTTTTTGTACAGTGTTTTTAAGCTTTACTGCTTTTAATTTTTATTTCAATTTTTAATTTATAGTTCAAGAGTTAAAACAGCGCATACGAGTGCAAATGTATGTTCAGTTAAATGAGACTATGTATGATTCCAATGGCGTATATAGAGTCAACTACAAGGCATCAGAAACTTAATAAATTAGGTTTACTAATTTAATACCTAATGAGTCACATTAAAAGATAGTTAGTTACAAAAACACAAACTAAATAAAACTAAAACAAAACCAAAAAAAAATATATAAACTATTAATCTTTGACACGCCGTCCTGTAAAATTTTAATTTTGCAGTTGAGTACCTGCTCGTAAGAGCCATCGAATTATAATCACTTAGTAAACAACAGGAACGCGTACGGTAGACTACTTTTCATATAAGACCATTTAGTACACACATATACGCAGCTAATCTAAAGAGGCTATTAGCTTTATCATAGTCCCATTAGTCGAGTCGAATATTCTGAACGCCACGTCTAAATGTGCCCTAGCCATTCGTCGCCGTCCCAAGTACCCGGTCTGTGGGTTGCTCTAAATTATTCAACGCCTAAACCTCACTGAATCAATCTGGTCGCCGGGTAAAGATTACAGGGGACCGCAGTATTTTCCTTAATTGAACCAGGCCCTTGGCAGTTCGTATTTTGTGGAACAGCACGTAAGGGAACAATAGAGAAAATAATAAACTTTCTCGAGTTACACGTGCCGTTTTCCTTTTTAACTTTCAACGATGTTAGGGTCCGGTCTAAAGATTTTGTTTTGCCAGCAATATTATTACAAGGTTTTATTTAACTTGTAATTTTTGTATGTAGAGATAAATATCTATATATTAAACCGTGAAGCAATAACTTTGTAACTCTTTTTACGAAAATTACGCACACTTATTGTTTATATAGGGAAGGAGCGACACATGCTATTTTTTTGAAAATTATGCATAAAAATCAAATCAAAACATCTAATCAATAAAACATTACACACACTACCATGTATTTGACACACACACGTATACTCTTTTGTTTAATATTCAAGTCAAATTAGCAGTGTAGCTTTCGTGAAATCTGTTTATCCGGTCAGAAACGGAGAAAGAATACAATTTCCTGCGGCCGGGCAGCCTGTCGTAAGAGGCAACAAAACAAAGAACCCACAGCCAAGTGGTATGGTATTTGCTCTTATGGATGGCGACCACACCTGGTCTAGAGTATACCGCCATAACAACCAACACAAGATTGTGTTCCGGTATTAGTGACCAAGTTCCAGTATTTTGGTATTTTAGTGGTTGTACTTTGGTATTGCAAAAGTCCAGAGGTGATGGTAACCGCTTACCATCAAGTGGGCCATTTGTTGTCTGCTGCACTACTGCAATAATGTAAAATAATGAATAATTACAATCTACAACTATTGGTTCTTTGTAATCAAATATTACATATATACATTTTTATTTAAATTATATAAGAAAAGATCACGTTGCCACCAAAAACTCGAGCTTTTTTTCTAACCTTTTAATATAAAAGTCGCGCAAGTAACTTAATCTAGGAAACTTCGCTACTTAATTTAAACAAAGGTAAATGTGAATTTATTGGAGATGCTCGGAAACTACAGTAATTAAAGTGAAAACAACTCATGTGTATAAACATTTTTTTATTTGTCTCATTGGCAAAATGTGCTAACCGTATGAAGATATTGTAACAAAATAATACACTGATGATATTCTTCCGCTTTTGAAATTGACGTTTGTTTTATTTTTCTAATCATTCTTTGTTTATGGCTTAGATCAAGTCTGTTTGGATATTCATAATTTATTGAATGTGTTTTTGATATAATATTTGTATAGCAGGTAGAAACAGTCTTTGTAATGTAACGTAAAATTACATTATGTATTATTATAAATAATAATTCATAGCCATTATTTTTCAGAACAAATAAACAAAACTCCGGAAAAATACTACGTCGTCTTTTGTTAACTTTTAAAATATCACGCAAAAAGGGCATTAAGGAGGAAAACAAAAACATTTTGTTAGATCGAATGAAAGGAGATTTTAATGAAGGAAGCCTTTTTTACAATGTTATTTTTTCCGCATAAAATTTGCAATTGTTAAACATAAAAAACTAAGATTAAAGGGACTTTGTGCTATGAAATGAAGCTGAATATAATTGTAAATACCGCGTCTAAGTAAATACGTCAATAATAATTAATTCACAGAGTTACAGTTTTTGTAGTTTTCTTGGAGATGAAAGTGATGTTTCTATTCGTGGAGGAACGGAGAAAGAATACATTTCCTGCGGCCGGGCGGCCTGTCGTAAGACAAAAGAACCCACAGCCAGGTGGTAGGGCATTTACCCAACTAGATGGCTACCATCCCTGGTCTAAAGTATGTCGCCATAAGAACCTTGAATTGTGTTCCGACATTGGTGACTAGGTTCCAGTCTCCCTTAAGAGAGTAGCAGCGCATTTGTAGCACCTTTGATGTTGCAAATGTCCATAGGCCCGTTTCCACCAAGTGGACCGTCTGCCTGTCTGCTGTACTACTCCATTAAAAAAACGCATTACGCATTATTTTTTAAAACGCGTTATATCTACTAAACATGAACAACAGTTGTGTGATATTGGATATTAGTCTGAGATATAAATAACAAAATACGTTAGACGAGGTTGTTCGGACTAAAATCCTTTGCCTGCTAGTGTGACAAATAACAACAACAACAATACTCTTTATTGTATGCTCTGTTCACGATTTTTTGGCGGGAATTTTCTAGTAATTATCGCGATTTTAGATATTTCCACTCTAGCTTTAGGTGTGAATATTTTTTATTGTTGGTAACACCGAGCACTAAGTTGTCGTGAGAGTTTTTGGCGGGAACTGAAAGGAGACGTTGTGCTGTGCAGTTTTATTTTCTAAAAATGTGTATAATTACTCTAAAATGAACAATAGTTGCAGGATATTGATAGTTTTTGAGTAGACATTATGTGTTTTTGTGAGAAATGTGAACTGTATAGTCAGATGTGATCTTTCGAGTTTTCACAAGAACTCCATTGAATGGCGTCGGTTGTAGACTGCAATACAACTGCGCTACTATACGAAGACCTATTAATTAACATGTTTCCGACTGAAAGACTTTGATTCTATGGTCATGAATAAATTAATAAAAAAAAAAAAAAAAAAAGTTGTCGTGAGAGTTTTTGGCGGGAACTGAAAGGAGACGTTGTGCTGTGCAGTTTTATTTTCTAAAAATGTGTATGATTACTCTAAAATGAACAATAGTTGCAGGGTATTGATAGTTTTTGAGTAGAAATTATGTGTTTTTGTGAGAAATGTGAACTGTATAGTCAGATGTGATCTTTCGAGTTTTCACAAGAACTCCATTGAGTTGTCGTGAACAGAATATACACCACTATTATAAAAGAAATAAACTGCATGGTCTTAAGATTTTCCAAAAGGTAGGTAGTACATACATATACATAAGTTGGTTTAACATGTCAGCTATGTCGACATGCACCCATGAAACCCATCGCGATGTTGTGTTTGTATTGTTACGTGCCGACAAAAAGTTAATGCACATCTGCCTGCCATAAACCTGGTCTATTACCTTTCCCGCATTTGAACTTCTTCTTTTTACTTTATGTTTAAAATTTTTAATTAAGAAAAACATTATATTGTTTGGCATTGGCATACTTGTTTTATAGCAGTCATTAGGCAGGTGTGTCGAACTGAATTCTAAGAACTCCGATCTATGCGAACTGGCGGCCATATTGTATCTATGCAGCAATGGCCGAATGGAGAGATCGGCAATCTAGCGAGAACCACGATCAAAGACGTGTACATTCAATAAGCGATATAGTGACGGACTTTGCGCCTGTTATTGAATCCTGCAGTTTGTGCTGGTTGTATCCCATTATATTTGTACCTGTTTTATACATGTCTGTATAGTTATAATAAATTCTACAGTAATTCCAACGGTATTTTAATTCGATTCCTGTAGCTCGTAACAGTATGTAAAAAAGAGGTCAGTATTAGGTCGGAAATACTGCTTGAGAGGTGCAAGTTTTCCCCGTTAGGGTTCCAACCGCGTCATTTGAGTTTAGGACGTCAGTTTATCAACCACTAAGCTATGCATATATTATTTATTAGAAGCTTACTAATATGTTAAGGATAAAATCCATTTACGCGTGCCTCGCTAACCGTACTTACCCCAAAAATAATCCCTTTTATACATTTACGCATCTTTGGTACCCTTCAAACTATAATCCTTCCCTTTTAGGGATGCATAGTGATGTCCATCGTAGTTCTTTTGTACGGCATTGAAGCGTGGCCTGTGTTTGAACGAGACGAGCACGAGCTGCTTGTAATGGAGATTAATTTACTGCGGTTATTTCGTGTCCTAGCGGCGATGGTAAGTGTGAACAGTACGCCTGTTTTCATTTATTTACTTGGGAAACACGGAATAATTACAATTCTTACAATATAAAACACATAAATTAATACACATATCAATTAAATTTCGGCTAAAAAAATAATTCGTGTTACGCATTTGGCTCATACAACTTTAAGAAAATTATAATATATTTGATACAGTATTGGAAAATTAGATTTTAAAAAAGGAATTTAATAATACAATAACACAGTAAAACTATATAATATGTCGTCTATTTATCTATATCATTCTATAGTCATAATTATATCATTTCATAAAAAATCGTGATACATGTTAAATATAAAAGTCATTATATTAAAAAATAACAAAATAATAGTATTTGTAGTGTGTGTACAGTTTTAGTATAGGAGGGAAGGGTAAAATGTACGAAATACCAAACCCAACGAGCGCTGTAATGACACTGATTTAATTGCTGTAAATATGTTAATATAAATGCATTGTTAATCGTTAGGCTGCAGTTGTTTATATGCAAAACGCTGACTATTGTACATACTTTGTACATCCTGCGCCTCGAGAGAAGAAATGACAAAAATAAAGTTATAAATGTATCAAAAAAGTGAATAATTCATGTAAAATTAAAGAAATAATTAATAATTGAGAAATAACATAATGTAAATTAAATGTAAAAGATAAAAATGTTTGTAAATAAAGTCTATTTTCTTGTTGTTCACTGTTTTTTCACTGTCACATGGCTCGTGGTAGAGATGTCCAGACTCCAATGTGATTGTTTTTTCTGATTTTGTTGGCTGGTGTAGTTGATTTACTTTGGCCACCTTCAGGGCTGCCCGAAACACCACCGAAAACGGTTCTGGTGCTACCGCTCGTCGTCTATTCTTGCAACATCTTCTTACCCATTAGGTCATCCCACCCAGAGCAACAATGGCGAGAACAGTGATGGAACCGCCTAAAGTTGTATGTCATGCGTTATAAATGATATATTAGACTGTTGTAAATGGTTTTCATTTTGTGTAATTTGTTGCATATCCTTTTCATACTTTTGGGCGAAAGAGTCGTCTAACACACCAAACAAACTATTTGCCAAATAACCAACACCATTTATTAATCCTCTTTTCTGCCTCTTGCTAATAATGTTCTGATTTTTGTAATCTCATGTTCCAGTTGGTACACGATACTTTTGTATTGAGAAGCCAGACCATTTTTCCGTAAATAATTGTCCAAATGTGTGATGTAATTGTCAATATTGTGTAAGCCACTCCAATAAGTTGACATGTTATAATATATAATTAATTTCCATTCATCTCGTATAATGTTCATGTCGTACATTTTATCAAAATAAATGCTCTGGTTTTTTTTTTTTTTAAATGTAATTAAATGTAATTGTAAGAATGACTAATTTCCGTATTCGCGAGGTATCCTTGTATAGGTATGTTTTGTTTGTTGCGCAACCATTCAATGTAACGTGATAGCCATCCAATTGTTGTCGCCACGCGCCATATAGAATGCATATCATTTAATAATTTAATCATAAAGTTTTTATTTTCACATAAGGCTGTGTGTACACCGAGTTTCTTTGTTTCAATTTCAGGAATTGGATATGTTATTTTACCAATCTGATCTTTATTAAAATTCTTCAGCCACTCTGGGCCTTCACACCACAAAGAGTGATCTTGTAATTGATTTGCGCACAAGCCTCTTGTAGCGCAATATGCGGCGTTCTCTGCGGAGGACACGTGGTACCAATGTGATGGTGGAACTACTGTAACGATGGACTGAACTCTGTTTGAGACAAATTGTTTCCATCTATTCACCCCCCCGTGTATCCAGCCGAGCACAATCATGGAGTCGGTCCATGCGAAGATTTCGACGTTATCATTTGTTAATGACTCCATCACTTTCTTTAGCAGTTTTGTAAGAAGAACTGCTCCGCATAATTCCAATCTAGGTAACGTTAGTTTGTTTTTTACTGGTGCTAATTTTGTTTTTGCAGTTACCAGTCTCGATGTGCACTCACCTTTACTGTTAGTTGATACAATATAAATTACACAAGCCTTTTCCTGAAGCATCGCAAAATGCATGTAAAGTGTATGTTTGTTTTTGTCCTAAATATCTAGGTATTTCAAATTTATTTAAATGTTGAAAGTCATGTCTTAATTGTTTCCAGGCTTCCTTCGTTTCATCTGAAAGTTGTCCATCCCATGTAATCGAGTTATTCAACCATGTATTTTGAAATAGGAGTTTTGCTCTAATTGTTAGTGGAGAGAGCCATCCTAGGGGGTCATATATCTTTGAAATATATGATAGAAGTTGTCGTTTTGTCAGCTGTGTGTCTTCTTCTAATTGTTCGAATCTGTTTTGAAAAGTAAATGTATCCCAATCAGGTTTCCAGCTTAGTCCAAGTATTTTTCTGGACTCAATGTTTTTAAAGTGAAGTGGAACGGCAAGACTATTTGTAGGGAGATCTTTTACCAGGCTCAAGGAGTTGCTGGACCACTTTCTAATATTCATTCCTGCTTCTTTTAGAATTTCTATTAGCTCGTACTGTAACGTTCTAGTTTGTTCTAAGCTATCTCCACCTTCCAAAAGGTCATCCATATAAAATGAGTTTTTTAAGGCCTTTGTGGCCAATGGGTACCGCTGTGCCTTTTCATTGTCTAGTGCTAACTGTTTCAGTGTTCGCATGGCAAGGTATGGTGCTGCCTTTGTCCCATAGGTGATTGTTGTAAGCTTATATTCGCCTAATGGTTCATGTGCTGAATCTCTCCAGATGATACGCTGAAGATCTTGATCCCTTTCTCTTATTAATATCTGACGATACATCTTCTCAATGTCTGCTGAGATGACGTATTTATGCTGGCGCCAGGTGAGTAAAAGGCTTTGTAAATCCCTTTGTAGGTTGGGACCCCGCTCCATCAAATCGTTCAAGCTGTAACCGCTCGATGTTTTTGATGAGGCATTAAAAACTGTCCGTAATTGTGTTGTTGAGGAGTCAGGCTTCAATACACCATGATGTGGTAAATAGTAGGACACATTACTGTTGTTTTCAATGCGTTTCATGTGACCTAGTATTTCATAGTCTAACATGAACTGTTTGTAACTGTCAGCAAAAATCTTATTTTGTTTAAATTTATTTTCAATGCTATGAAATTGTGCAATAGCTTTTGTTTTGGATAATCCGAGATTTTGTTTAAATTGTGGTTTCATGGGGAGTGCTACTTCATATCTCCCATTTTCCAATCTTCGTGTAGACGACTGGTATAAGTCCTCGCAGTACTGTTCGTCTGGTGTGAGTGCTGATGTTGTGTCGCTTATCTCTTCCATTTCCCAATATTGCGAAAGATCTTTAGTGTTGTTAAGAACGACGTGACAATTAAAGGTCCGTACGTTCCCAGATATAATCCAGCCCAATTTTGTTTGTTGCGCCATAGGAGCCAGGGTAGGTCCCTTAATAAGGCCATTCATAAGTATATCTGAGTAAACACTGGCATCTAATAATAGATCAATAGATCTTGAAATGTTGTATTTTGGATCAGCTAATTGTAAATGTTGTAAGTGCTCCCAGGATTGTTTTTTAAATGAAATGTTAGGTAAATTGTTTATTACTCGTGGAAGTACTAATGCTTGTGTGTTGAGTTTATAGTCGTCGTAAATAGATTGAAGTTCCAAGGTGACTATGCCTCTACTTGGCTTCGATCCATGGCCTACCCCAAACACCGAAGCGTGGTAACGTTCCCGGGGTAGACCTAGCTGTTGTACCGCGTTCTCTGAGACAAGTGAAATTTGAGAGCCTTGGTCCAGCAAAGCTCTTAATGTGATATATGTACCATCAGCCGCCTTCGCTCTGACTAAGAGGGTTGTTAATAGAATCTCTTCATCTTCGCTGGCGACATGGTTAACATTATGTTCCCGTGCTGACAATGTGGCATCACGGCTTCGGCCAGGAACACGTGACGCAGAGCTTCTTGAGGAGTCAGGTAACTCGCCGCTCGTGCTAAATGCGTCATGAAGTAATGTGCTATGTTTGCAGTGGCATATTTTACATGTTTTTGTCGAATTGCATTTATTGTCTATGTGTTTATAAAGACAATTATGACATACTTGCAATTGCGAAATTGATCGCAGTTTTGCTTCTGGTGTCAATTTCAAAAATTTTCCACATTTATACAAAACATGTTTGTTGTTGCAATAAGGGCAATTACACACGTACCCTGTTGCGGATGATTGAAACTCTCGTCTCGGATGATTTTCTTTTGGCTGATATTTTTGATAGGTGGGCGTGTAAGAACCCTTTGGTTGTTGGTAAATGTTATTGTGTTTGTTTGGTGGTGACGAATACGATCTTTCTCTTTGCCGTAATGGTTCGAGTGCGATAAATTTACTCTCTAAAAAGTCCATTAATTCGGCCAGAGTAGGTAACTCTCGTGGTGATTTTCGAGCTGCCTTATAATCTTCATATGTCGCCTGATCCAACTTTTTACATATGAGATGAACAAGTATGGTATCCCATGTAGACGTATCTATGCCCAGGTTTTGAATACCATGAATGCTTTCTCCGGTTATATCATAGAGACGTTTTATTTCGCTTGCTGTTTGTTTGTGAATGTTAGGCTGGTTTAAGAAATTCTCAATGTGGTTTGTGAAAAGTAGTATGGGATTATTGTATCTATGAGTAAGCAGCTCCCATGCTGTATCATAGTTTTCGTTTGAAATGTATAGGTGCTGAATGAGACGCTCTGCTTCGCCCTTCAGCTTTCCCTTTAAATGTTGCATTTTTTGGCATTTTGTTAGTAAATTATTGTTATGGATACTCTGGGAGTAGAGATCGCAAAATGTAGGCCATTGTGTGTATCTGCCTGTGAATGTAGGCACATCAAGCTGCGGTGTAGCATGTTGGATGTGTGCTGTAGACGCTAACTTCTCGTTTAAGCTTCTTTTAAGTGCTTTATAGGAACACTCATAATAAGTAAACTCCTCCTCGTATTCCGAGTCAGACCCCTGCAGGCTGTTATCGATTTTTAAATGCAAGGAGTCTATATCGTTCCAACGGTTTTGTATGTTTCGAAGTTCGTCTTCCAGCTCCCACTTAGTATTAATATCATCTACCTCTATGCTCCTTGTTAACCGTCGGAAGGCTCTAAAGTTAGTGCGTTGAAGATGTAATAATTCGGTTGCTTGCTTTGGTGTAGAAGTCGGTGGCTCCGGAGCTGGTGTTGATGGACGTGTTGGTGTCTTAATGGAAGGACCTGGTAGAGCGAACCCTTCGTCTATGTCTCTCGGTGTTGTTGGACGTAACGATGTCAATTTTTGTCTTACTGATAAGAAGTACTTGTGCATCTTCTCATATTGATTTTCAGCAAAATACTGAATGTCAGAGTTCACATATGGAGATAATTTTTCATTACTAGCTGAAAATTCCGCCCAGAGCCTATCTAGCTTATCGATGCGTTCTTCTAGGTATTGCCGTGTCTTGTGGCTAGACGAGTCCTTTCCGAAGTTACGATCGATTTGCTTGATGGCCTCCAGGGTCTCCACTTGTTTCTGAAGGAGCTTCTCCATTGTTTTAATTGTAAATATAAAAGACCTTACTTGATATCTGGATACTTATTTGATGTAGCTGAAGAACGCTGGGAATGTTGCTCTCTGTCTCCCTGTGGGACGACGATGACGCACAGAAGTAGGTTTGTCACACACTGATATTAAAAGTAGCAACTGTCTTGTCACTGAATTTATTATTACATATACTAATTGTTAAATAATTGTAAAAAAATAATTGTATTTGTCTCTGTAATCTGATAATTTTGTGGTATAAAGCCGCAACTGTTTTGTCACTGACTCTATTTAATATTCACTGTTTGTGAAATAAATAAAAAATGTCCATAATATGATCGATAGTTCACGCGCGATGACCCTGTAAGAAGCCAAACCGCGCGCTAGGCTTACAGATTGAGGATCAAAAAAAAACTGTTATAAACTCAAAGGACCAAAAAACTGTAATAGTTCGAGGCTCGAAGGACCAAAAAACTGTAATAATCCGGCTCGAAGGACCAAAAAACTGTAGTGTGTGTACAGTTTTAGTATAGGAGGGAAGGGTAAAATGTACGAAATACCAAACCCAACGAGCGCTGTAATGACACTGATTTAATTGCTGTAAATATGTTAATATAAATGCATTGTTAATCGTTAGGCTGCAGTTGTTTATATGCAAAACGCTGACTATTGTACATACTTTGTACAGTATTAATGAAATCAAAGCCAAAATAATACAAATAAAACATACGAGTACTATATATGGAATTAGCAGAACGTCATTTCTTTTTCTTTTTAATTTGAGTCCTAAACTGAACTAAATTGCGTATAAAAGGATCGACATCATTGAATAGAGCATTATATTGCTGGCAGGCACAGTATAAAAATGTGTTTTTAGTATAATTGGCTTTTAAAAATGGCAATGAAAAAAGTTATCACATGAGCTTAGTCGGGGACCTCTCAGGAGTAAGTTATTAGTTAGAAAAAGAGGTCAACGAAAATATTAATAATTTTAAATAAATAAACCTGGTCTCTATAGATGAATTTACTTTGCTGGTATTAAAAAACTACAATTTTACCAATATTATTGACTGGTTTGTGCACGAATATTCGCTGGCATTAATGTAGATTATATCAATCAATTCAGGTTTATTACTGACCCTTGGGAACAGTTCCTTTTTTTAGTCGAAAAATAATCTTAAGCCACCCTAAACAAACATGTTGTCGTGGCGACGCCATATTGCTATAATAACATGTCTTTTAGTGAATTTCAATAGATATGTAGAAAAAACGAGACCGATTTGGCTTTTTTTTCTATCTTGAGGTTAAAGAGAATACAGAAAAGATTTCTTTAGCGTCTTGCACACAGCATAGGAAGGGCGCGAAGATCATTCTCATATAAGGATAGGCTGCTGCATTTTAAAATATTTTCTTTGAACAAACGCAGGGATATTTTAGATATGCAATTTTTGTTGAAACTATTTAATGGAATGATCGACTGTCCCGATTTGCTTAATAGCTTTAGTTTTAAAGTGCCAACTCTCCCATGCCTAGGCTATGTAAATTAATAAACCTTTATAGTGATTGTACTAATCTAGATACAAATTCATACAAATTTCGTCGAATTATTGCGTCGCACATTACTAATTAACTTCTCTTTTTTAATTTCTTTATATGTTTGAAACTTAATAGGTATTGAAGCCTTATACATTTTTTTCTTAATGTATGTGAATGTTATATATTTAAAACCTACGTTTTTTAACAATTTATAAAACCTTCATCACGGCTAAGGCCAGCGTGGTACAACACTATTACAAGCCGGTCAGTTTGTGAAGGCACCACTTTTCAGCTACTAAACCATCGTAATATGCTCGAAAGCTGATGCCACAAAGGCTTTTCTACTTTTTAATGTTACAGTTTCGCCTTTGTGATAGCTAAGGCGAATGGGATGAATAAGTTTAGGAGAGTTTTTTCTGAATATCAAAAGGTTGATGTCCATATAAGTATCTATTATGGATATAAAGGATATTATAAAACTTAGGAAGATTATTCGTCAGTGCCGTAAATAGCCTTTAGTGCGCCCCTATGCGAGCTTCTATAACTGCGCCCTTGTTTTTTTTAGATATTATAGGTACCATAGATAGAGCAATGCTATGTATAGGCCTACTTTATAACATCCAGGGTGATAAAATAACGCACAAGGACCTTGGTGTTGGTGGACCAATTATCTAATATTTTGGAAGAAAATGTTTTGTCTATTTTAACAGACGTTTTTGATGATACTAGCATATAGTTTATGTAAGTGTTGGAGCACTAGGGGCGCAGCGGGAACTTATCAGGAGCAAACCGAAAAAATAATAGTCCTGCCTGGTGTGGCCATTCTTGCGGCCCCCAGAGTCTACAGTGGCACCGCCCTATTTAAGGCACTGTTTTTCGTAAAATGTGAAAGTAAAGGTTCTAGCCCATGTAGTGCCCGTGTGCAATCTATGCTCTGGCGTCTTCTACCACGGTCGAAATAGAATAGTTACAGTCATATTTTCACTAGTGAAATGAAATTTGGGTACAAATATTGCAATTTTAAACGATACCAGGAAACAACGTTCAGAATAAGAACTCCCATACAAAACTGTGCCGAAATAGCAACAACATAGATACTGTTGTTTCATTTTCACTTATGACACAATTTGGTGTGTGTAATAGAGAGGGATATACAATTTTATTTCATTCACTTCCAAGTTGGCCTATACTGATAAGCGAAACTGAAATGGTAACAAACATTCTTTTTTTCTTTACCTTCTATCTATGAGAGTTCTTGTTCTGAAGCTATAGGAGTAAAAAGTATTTTTCGGGAAGGAAGAAGTTAAAAAAGCAATGGGACAATACGTCGATATAATCTTTAATTATCTGTTTTATGACTGATTTGACGTTGAAACAGAAATTATTGTATAAAGGAGTCGTGGAGCGTCTTCTTTGCTACCGCGTCCGACGTCTACTTTGTGGAGGTATTCTGAGCAGTGCTCAGCGCCCCGAAGATCCTGCGCCTGTGTTCGATGCACACCCTGCACTGTAGGTAAAAAGGCACTGATTTTGTGCGTAATAATACTAACTAATGCTCGCCCAGTGGTCGAAGGCTCTGCTGTCAGACTATAGCGTGTTTCAGACCTTACGACAATAAATCAGACCACGTTTTCGTCATGACGTACTCTACCCAAATACAAAAACGAATCAAGGTAGCTTCTTTCGTTTAGCCACAGGACCTCATTTTGCATTTCAGAATTTTACAACAACATGTATCTGTTATTGTGACTAAATCGGTAGGTTAGTGACCAAATGTATCATGTTGCCAGCTCGTCTCTTCATCATTAAACGCGGAAGATGTTCATTCTTACCAAGGTCAGTGAACCAATATTTACAAGATGTTCTGTTTTTATTGTCTTTTTATCGTAATTAATTTGTTCGGAAATTGCTTTTTTTTCATTTTGACATTACGGTTGATTTGATAGTACCAAAAACTTTGTATGGAGTCAGACTGCTAAAATTATGATTTATTGTCATTTGAAATGAAACACGTTGTATATACTTCTATAATCAAAGATTTCGCCAAGGCGAAATAATATATACTCTTTTGGTTATTGTTAAAGCAATAACCAAAAGAGTATATATTATTCGTATGTGTGTCAAATACACTACGTATTTTGTGTAATGTTTTTTATAAGCTTTTTTTAACTTGCAATGGATTGATCAACTTCCCAGTTTCCGATTGAGCTGAAATTTTGCACACATATGTATATCGCGTGACAATGAAATAACATGGTACCATGGAGCTGACCTGATGATGGAGTCGGAATTTGGCCAAAGGTACTCCTGTACTAAACAAGATAGACCCGTCGTGTTTGGGCTCGTTTTACTTGTCTTGGCCATCACTCTGCTGCTACATGATATCCAGGATCTAGAAGCTTGTATTGAAAAACCTTTTTAAAAAACAAATCATTTATTGATTTAATGTATTTTTATGCATAATTTAAAAAATATATAATTCTACACTCCTTGTATATATAAGTATATAACTTATAAGTGTGTAAAATTTCATACTCCTCCCGCACGCGTAATTTGCGTAAAAAGAGGTATAAAATTTTTGCTTCACGTATTTATATAAAGATTTAAATTTGATAATAATTTAAAATGTTTGCTTTGAAATACTTCATCATACATAAATTTTAACTCTACCTAGTTACCTTTCAACTTTAACATTTTTAAATATAAATTGCCTTCTTAAAAGTTTCCCTGAACTCATCATAGACAAGTTGGGAACTTGTTAAATGTTTTGGCGTAACTACAAGAGTTCTGAGAGAACTTGTTCAGTTGATTATTGTATAACTTAATAAACTTTTTAGTTATAGAATTGTATTGCTATAGTATTTGATCTTCACCTCAATCATGCAAGAAGATGTATCTACTCAAGAACAACAATCGCCTACGAAAAATGTAACTCGGACATATATGTTAGTGTTATGAGTTACGGGACTCGAATAAAAATGCCGTTGGAAGTACTATACAATTCATTAGAACTATACAAACACTTATAACACAGGTAGAAATGTAACTGGACACAGCTAGTACAAACTGCAAGATTCAATAACACGCGCAAAGTCCGTCACTATATAGCTTATTGAATGTACGTCTTGTTCGTATCGTAATCCTTGATTGACTGCCGATCTCTACATTGCGACATTGCTGCACCGATACAATATGGCTGCTAGACTGTGTAGACTGGATTTCTTAAAATCAGCCTGCCTAATGAATGCCATAAAAGATGACAATACACAATGGACTGTTTTTCTAATTACGAATTTTACAAACACAGAGTAAACAAAAGAAGTCTAAATGCGGGAAAGATAAATAAACTACGCTTTAAGACAGGCAGGTGTGCATTCACTTTTTGTCGGCATGGAACAATATGATAGGTTCTTATATCACATACACAACTATAACATCACACAACTATATATTAACATCGAGTGACTAACCGCTTTCCAGAAACTAATAACAAGCTGCTATGTTTCGTATTGTTTCAGGGTTGTATATGTCTGAACGTGGCCCAGCTATCAAACGGATTCCCCGAATAGGGAAAATTAATATCGGAATTTGCAGGTAAAGCAAACCAATGCAATTGGATGGAATCGATATTGGGCGTTTGGGGGCATCTACAGGCCCCTCTCAGGGGGTCACAGGACCGCATTACGGTTTGAGATTTTTAATCAGTTCAAATAATAAATCATTATAACGAGAACACATATTCTGATCATTGGTAAAAATCACCATAAACATGCATATATTTAACTTTTCAAGATTAATGAAAGAAAAATAACATTTGAAGAAATAGCGAGGTACTTACATTTCTAACATGTATCTTAATAATAAAAACATATTTTAAGAATTTGTACACCGCATTTTCAGCAAACAGGTTTTGCACTCAGCTTATTGCTGTGCCCGTATAATAACCGACACAACGCTGATTTTCAATGCAAACCTTCCTTTTGGCGTAATACTAAAACGACTCGAATATTTTAATGAGTTTAATTTAAAAACTATTCAATTTGTAAATCATAATAGAAAACACTATAAGCATTTTGTTAACTTTATGATATTGTTACAACTGGTTCCGACAAAAACTAATTCCACCCGCATATCTATCTGTAAAAACACATTTTATTACCTGCCGGCATTTGAATTAATCGCAATTCAGGTGTTACAGATTACGTCGACTGCGATACGGGCACATTTGTATTTGTGAGGTCAAGATTGTACACTGTTTAGAAAATCTAACATCAATATACGATAATGTCATAATTTGTCACATTTCAGTCTGTAAATAAATTTACTTTATAATAAGTGTTTATTATAAAATAAAAGACCAATAACATGTCAGTAATTTTACGCATTTCCTAAGTAAAAAAAAAACTGATTTTCATCAGCAGGTTAACATCGCAAAATTAAGTAAACACGGCTTTTTTCCCGATTTACCTTGCTAGTAATGCACCTAAAAATTTCCAAAGACTAGAGAACTAATGCTTTCATACGCAAGGCTAAGAACAATACTGTTTATCAACATGTTCTAGCTTTATTAAAAACATGAATTATAGGTAATTATCATCCCAGTCACCTAAATGTAATTACACAAAATTAATATAACAATTTGAAAAAACTAAGGTCTATATAAATTAATATAAATTATATTAAACTATACTTACAAAATAACAATCACCCCAGTTGATTGTTATTATACAAGTTATGATGGCTTACTAACTGTTATGGAAATTAAAGAATACCATTGTTATTACCTAAATACAGCCCTGTGCAAGGGCCACAATTCATTGATTTACTCAAATTTAGAACGGGGCCCATCGCAGCTTCGCTCGTTAAGAGATCAATAGGGTTGTAGGCATATTTTTAATAGCTAATGCGGCGAAAATAATTTTCAATGAGAAAATATAACAGGAGCCTTAAGCTAAGACATTATAGTAGAAAGGATTTCAAAGGTTCTACACATTTAAAATTTAATTGGAAAAGTTTTTATTTAATTTATTATCAATAAAGAAGTTATTATACAAACCATTACATTTAATTGCCAAATTGCACCGCAGTTTGTTGGCAGCGTTCTCGTGGATCGCATTAAATTATACCTTATGACTTATTTTTTGTATAATACTTAAGTACACTTTTTAAAAATATAAATTACAATATGAATTAATTGAAATGTATGACGAACCAATTTTCGTATTAAGTCTTGCTTTAAACCCCTTGTGAATTGGTTTAATACTTTTACGAACTAGGTGTCTACAAAGACAAATTCACACCTGCAGCCCTGTGGAAACACATTATATTACCTTTTCGGCATTTGGACTTCTTTTGTTTACTTTGTGTTTAAAAATTGTAATTATAAAAACAGCCCATTGTCTATTGTAATCTTTTTTGGCAGTCATTAGCCATTTAAGAGATGAGACAGTCAAGCGATAACCACAAGCGAAGCAAGACGTGTGTACATTCGGTAACTATTTAGTGACGGACTTTACGCGTGTTATTGAATCGTGCATTACGTTTACTGGTTGTGTTCAGTTATATTTGTACCTGTGGTATACGTGTTTGTATAGTTCTAATAAATTCTATAGTAATTCCAGCGGCATTTTAATTCGAGTCCTGTAGCTCGTAACAATATAATGTACCAAATACCTAGTGTATTGCATGAAAGAAAACAATGCTTACTTCTTGTTCAGTACATGGAAATCAAACATCGTCAAAGGAATGACATTACTCGCTTCTTACTTTCAAAAACATACATAAGAAGTTCTCACTCTACATTGATATAAAAAGTCTCGACATTTTGCATTCTCACAAGCTGTGCAAGGACGTGTCGTCGTGAAACTTCAGAATTTGTCATTTCACAAACTACTTTAAAAGTTGTCGACGGATCCTTTCTTAGAACGTCATGTGCCATATTGCAGTTCGTAGATGACCTACTTTCCAGTTTTTCGTGTGACGTTACCCATTCCGTTGTCAAGGCGTAATTAATAAAGATATTTTATTTTACTTTCACCGTTACACCGTTATTCATAATCTATATATATAAAAGAAAGTCGTGTTAGTTACACCATTCATAACTTAAGAACGGCAGGACCATTTTTTTTGATTTTTGAATTGTCTTCGTCCGGAATAGGATAATAAGTATTAAAATAAGTCAAATTAATGAATATCAATTCATCAATAAAATAAATGTATCATTAAAAATCAGTCTAGCCATTCATTCGTTGTGATCTTTCCCGGCCGATTTCGCCAGTGGCGACTGCATTTAAACACATTTTCGTATGTCTGATTTAGGTGAATTATTTTTGTGTATGATCAAGTGGGTCCCGAGATGGTTTAGATTCACGATTGGACCCGGTAGGTGGCGTCGCTGAACACCTCTTTAACGGCGGGACCGATTTTGTGTATTTTTAAGTAGATTCAAGGATGGTTTAGATTAACAATTATTGATCCCGGTTTATGGCGCTCCATATGTGTTTAGATTTTTATTTTTAAGGACAAGTCAACGTCTGCCGGGTGTATAACAGAAATTGTACATCCTGAAATCTTATACATTAAATTAATACTGCTATTTTTATATGTAAATAAACTTACACAATTACATTTTACACACCCATACAGACACACACACACACACACACGCACGCACGCAAGCACGCACGCACACTTCTAAATAATTACTGTAACTGTAAACAATAGTTTCACGAATAGAATTGTACCAGTTAGGGAGGAGGTACCCAAGACACAGAACGAGCTAGTTTGGAGGCGAAACTTTAATAATGTGGATTATGTTTTACCCAATTTGATTATTATTATAATTGTGCTGACCCCGAATAATTGGATGGGAGAGGAAGTCTGTCTTTGAAGGAACTTTGTCACAACTAAACGGTTGAATTTATCTTAATCGACAAAGAGGTATATTATTTCCTAAAATTGGTGTCTTAAATCAAACTGAAATATGAGTTGTTGAGAAGGGAATGAAGTATATATGTAATTTAAAGAGGCATACTTATACAATTCTGACAATGTGTATGCAAAATTTCAGCAGGTTAAGGCATGAAAGCGTAACAAACAAACCCACGTTCCCATTTCATTTTTTTTTTATTTAAGAACTTTTGATTCATCTAATTATCTATAACTACTAATATCATAAACAGATAAAGATTGTGAGTTAGTGATGTTGTAGAGGGTAATATGGATCTACCAAACTGATTTTAAACATTTTTCACCAGTGGAAAGCTACATTATTCCTGAGTGACATAGGGTGTATTTGATCGTGATTAATAATAATTATTTACTTTTTTTTTTGATGCCCAGCGAAGTGGGCACGGGTCAGCTAGTAACCAATAAACAAGATAAATCGTATAATAATAATCAATACACACATAAGGTATTTATAGTGCTTGATTTTCTTTTAGATTTTTTTGTTAATTAGTTAATTTACATAAAAGAATGCCCTCCTTGCTCGAGTTGTAATTTTGTTCGTAGATATGGTTCGTTTATCGTCAATGTCTGAACGCTCAACTTTGGTAATGCTGCGAGTAAATATTTAATCTTTGAAAAATATTATTTAAGAGGTTCATTGTAATGTCACTGTCAAGAGTGACACGTAGTCAATGGCTACGTTCCACAAGAGACTCACAACGAACACGTTCATGACCGTGGTTACCATGTGGAACGGCAGATGGAGCATTTTGGGCGTTGCGAGACAAAAGAGGAACGCGCCCAATGTCACTCTTGCGGAGAGTTGTGTTTAAGGAAGCGGCAGTGGCCCTAAAAAAGTTGATATATAACCTCTTTTGGTGATTGGTCGCTAGCGTACAAGTGTTCGACGAACCGCGATCCAGTGCCTCAAAGTGAATAATAACGTACTCAGTGTTAATATCAAGAGAGATGATTATAATTTAAGCAATAGAAACATTATTTTGATGAAGTTTATATTAAAGTTATTAAAGATCACAAAATCTCAATTTCATAGATATACCCACATATTTTGGCATAAATACCATGATGAATTCTGATAATTGAAGCCTTCCTGAGCTTACGCGGCTCTGACGAACTTATAAATATTTTATTGCAAAAATACGTAGTAGTCTTAAAACAGTCTCTAGTTTCGCTTACGCTGTTACGGCCGCGTTTTACGGAGACCGGCTAATTATGTGGGGAACAAATGTCTAGCTATGCCGCGGCCGCCAGGTCCCGTTGGAAGAGGAAGGCATAGGAAATGTTGGCTTGACGTCGTGAAGGATGGCATGCGTACCAATGGTCTCAAAACGGGGGATGCTGAAGACCGCGCTAAGTGGAGTAGAAAAAGTAGGAAAGCGAACCCTGGGCGTCGGAGTGAACGCTACGAACGCAAAGAGTCTTGAACGGTCTCTAAACATAGTTTATGTTGTCCTAAGAAAAGTTCATAACATTTTTATGTTTAGATATTTCAGAGTATACCGTAGCTTCTGTTAATTAGTAACAGAAGCTACGGTATTAGTCTTTATATCTAAATATTTGATACTCCAAGCACGTCGAGTAAGCTACGGGCGCGCCTCACTGTGACCCAGCGATCAATGTGTTCTGTGATTAACACCCATTGTAAAAGAAAATCTATGGAAAAAGGCCTTTGACGAAATCCAAATATAACAGTCAAGTAAAACAAGAAAATACAAAATGCGCCGACTTCAAGATTTAGAAAAAAATATGTTTTACTTTTTAGTTTGAATTCGTAACGATTTTTGTTAAAAAAAATCTCATTTTAATTGGGGTTAAACAATAGTTAACCCCAATTCTGCTGTATACATGCTATAAAAAACCTTTTATTTAAAGGCTTAAAGTGGGGGAGGATATTTTATCAATTGGACGCAAAGATCTCATCACCCATGAATTAAAAAAAACTTACTAAAAATGGATTTTGAAAACATAGCCAGATAACCATCAAATTTTACAAAGCATCTCGTTTTACAGACAAAATAACCTTAAGTAATGAAGAAGACGCTTAAAAATATTCCGCCCTATTTTTTTGAATGAAGCAGAACTCCAATGCTCGTTCAGCTTCCACTAAAACAATCCTAAAAACCAGCATTTTTACACGAAAAAATCAAATAATGTTATAACTAAGGGGCCTTAGTAACTGGTACGCGACCACTGCCTGTAACAACCCTCGTTCACGCCCCATCTCCCACTAAATAAGAGATCAACAAGTTTTATCTTGGCGATTTATCCCGGGGAAATCATCTCGAGACTCAACTTGGTAATCACTGATCCAAGGCCGAGTGGTTTTGGAAAGTTCGTGTTGTTTTTTCGGACTGTTTATTAAGCAAACAAGGGCACAACAATTCAGATAATTCTTCAAGTTCATAACCTTCCTTACAAAAATACTAGGGTTGATTTGTTTGGGACGGTCAAAAAATTTTTTTAGCTTGAAATAAATCATTTTTCCGCATTTAGAAGATAAAGAAGAATAACCAACTCCGTTGTCTCAGCGACCCAAAATGTGACTTGGCCTCCGAAACGAGAACACGCCACTTCCTGTCATGTGCGATTTCTTGCCTCTACTCTGTCCCTCCACCAGTAATTGGTGCGACCAACCTGACGTCGCCCATCCGATAGTCCCAAATACGCCCACTTCATGCTTCGACCCTCTCCATCCGTTCTACGTGTCCGAGCCGACGGAGGCGGTGAGATTTTATCTCTCCTATTATGTTAGGTCCGGCCACAAGATTTTCAATTAAGACTTTGGTTCGGACTCTCCAGCTGTCATCGTTTCTCCTTGTTAACATGAAGAAGAATATTCATATTCATTGTTTTAGACAATGAAATTAGTTTAAGAATAACTGAGGAATATGTTATAAGTTGTTCGTGTACTAAGACTACATAGAAAGCAAAGGATAGATATAGGACGGGATTCAGTAAAGGATGAAGGATTAGGTTTCTTAGGTAAAAGAATAACCTGGGCTTCTTTCCAAACAGTAGGCAATATGCTCATGGATATGGAGCTATTGAGAATATGCGAAATGGTAAGAGGGACGATGTCGATCATGGAATTGATCATATTTCGATTAATTCCGACACTGCCGATTGCGTTAAAGTATTTGACTATACGAGTATAGCTTTCTCAACATCACAGACAGAAAATTAATTGAAACAAAGAGGAGAACACTGTGAAGTTTTGAAAATTGAAACAGGCGTAGTTTTACTAACTACCAGTGTATACCAGTGATTAAAGAAACTTGTTTGATGACGTTTATATAAACGTCATCCAACTGACTTTATATAGTCTAAATATTTAGACTTCGTCAGTAATCGCATTAATACACAATAAAGTGAAAATAATTGTGTTATAATTTAACAGAGTCATGTTCATGGAAGCGCTGCAAGCATTATACAGACAGCAATGCATTTTAAACAGATATAACCAGTATATTTGCATTGAGAGCGGTGCGAAAATATTCTGACAAAAATAACGACCTGCAAGTTGTTATTGCAATAATATTTTCCTGAAAATAACCACAGTTTTCATAACCTATATGAACTTAATGCTATATTTATATATATATGTATGTGGGGATGTTGGCTGGCAAGAAAAACAACACTCTCCGAGTTTCTGTCTATCAACGATGCGCGTGCGTTTATTTTAGTAAATTATTTATAATATCATAGGTACAATATTTGAAATAAAAACTCAGAGCGTCTTTTTCGTTGTGTGTACGTCGTCCATTTGTCGTCTATTCTCTTCTTTCACTCGTCATCTCATTCACACTATTTGTTTGAATGAGAATTGAATTGCTTGTTTAGCAATATCGTCTTACATCCACCACATCATGCGTTCAAGATAAATCATTCCCAAATGTTATGGTGGTAAACATACATATAAAGTGAAAAAATACACTAATTTCATATAAAGACGAACAAAAGGTCTTATCTCTTCCAGATAAGCCGGCCCAAGGAGATATTTAAAAAAAAAACAATTTTCCGTAGTGTATTAAACTAAAATAAAACTAATATAATCAATTAATCATAATCATCAAATAAATTAAATATATGTAAATAGATATATAAACATTTCACAATACATGTACCTAAAATAAATTAAAAAATTAATAGAAGTAATACGTGTATCACCTACCCAATTATTTTCTGAATCAGCAGACAGGCTGACGGCCCACCTGATGGAAAGCGGTCACCATCGCCTATGGATATTTGCAACAGCAAAATGCTACCAATGAGCTCGAAAGGGACACTGTAAGTCCACTAAACCCAGAACACAACTCAAGTGTTAAATTGTTACAGCGGCATACTCTAGACCAGGGATGGTAGCCATCCAGATGGGCAAACATCCTACCATCAGGCTGTGAGGTGTTTTTGTCACCTCTTACTCAGCCGGCCGCAGGAAATTGCATCCTTTCTCCATTCCTTCCTGGATAAATATATTGTTACAACCTAGGCCACGACAAAGACAAATTCCACGTACAGATCTGTAAAAGCACATTTTATTACTTGGCGGCATTTGAACTAGTTGTAATCCTTTTATGATCGTCTTCTTTTGTTCACTTTATTGGCATACGTTTGCAGTTATTGTAGAGAACAGCCTATTGTTCTAGTGTACTCGTTTACGGTTGCTTGCGGCTGCATCATTAGCCAGGTGTTGGGAATTACGGTTACAAGCTGATTGTGTCAACGTTGCCGGGCGAGCACATTTGTATTTCTGAAGTACAAAACGACGGCCTGATGGAGAGAGGGGGCACTTGAGCTACGACTAGGATACTGGCGTGACGTGTGTACATTCGGGAATCTAATAGGGACGGACTTTGTGCGATTTATTGAATTACGATTTACGAATTTTGCATTACGTTTCGATTTGTTGTATTCGGTTATATTTGTATCTGTGTTATACGTGTTTGTATTGTTCTAATAAACTCTATAATTATTCTAACGGCACTTTAATTCGTAACAATATAATAAAGCCATAAGTTGTGCTCGCATTATACTTGAAAATAAATGAGATTTGGGTACTGCAAAGTATTAAACGAGTAATTTATTCAACTAGGTTGAAGAAAAAAATCTAACCGAAGCCCTTGATGTTCGTCGGAAAACTTTTAAATCACACCACTTAAAAGTTGACACAAAAAAGGCACAGAAATCTGTAAATAAGATGGCTAAGACCCCTTGGTTATAAATTTGTAACATTATGGCCCGCGTTAACAGGGTTCGCGACTTTTACTCGGGAAAATGTTGAGAAAGATTTTCATTCGGCGATCTTTGTGAAAGTATATTAAAATATTTTTTAATTTCCCATGAAACCGTCTCATTGCGATTCGTTAATTTTATAATGGGGAATATAGAGATAGATGTATAAAGCTAAAATTATAACGTTACAAAATGGTGACTTTTTTAGCAGAGCCAAAAAGATTAAGGTTATAGATGAAGCCATAACATATTATTTAATCCACAAATGCAATTTTTAGGGCTTCGTAGCTATTTTGAATCAATCAGAAACCTAATCATGATGCCCATCTATGTATTATAATACATGCAACAACTCGGAAGGGTTTACGGTTGTAAAGATCAGCAACTGGTCACAATATTTGTAATCAGAGAACCTTACAGCATACATACTCGTAAGTGTAATAGTTCGCGCCACGTATAAAGAACGCTGGCTCTGAACCTGCGCAGTGAGCGTTTTATCGATCAATTTGAGAGTATGAAGGGGGCGAGACGGGGTAATACTTTAGGATATGACTGTACCTGCGCAGACACGTCCCCTCCACTAACGCTCAGCGTTCTTTTTACTTGGCGGGACCTATATCCACTGACTCTTCACACTCGACAAGCATTTTTCGAATACCTCACCATACCTTCCATCATTTTTTTTATTTTTTTTTATTGCAGAAGGTCAGCAGACAGGCAGACGGCCCACTTGATGGAGAGCGGTTACCATCGCCTATGGACATTTGCAACACCAAAGATGCTACAAATGCGCTGCTGCCCTCTTAAAGGAGACTGGAACCTGGTCCACTAATGCCGGAACACAACTCAAGGTTGTTATGGCGACAGACTTTAGACCAGGGGTGGTAGCCATCCAGTCGGGCAAATGCCCTACCACCTGGCTGTGGGTTGTTTTGTCGCCTCTTACGACAGGCTGCCCGGCCGCAGGAAATTGTATTCTTTCTCCGTTCCTGCACGGAGAAAGAATATCGAATCGATCGATAATCGATAAGAATCATCGGACAACCAGACGCACCGGCATGCGGCATCGATATATGGTGGATATTCCACCTATAAGAACGAAGCGCTTCGAATCCAGCTTCATCATACGCACCGCAAAGGAGTGGAACTCATTGCCGGAGTCTGTCTTTCCCGATACTTATAACCTGGGTGTGTTCAAGTCCCGTGTGAATAGGTACCTTCTAGGTAAGCGTGCTACATCGTAAACCACATCTTTGCTCCACATAGGGCAAGATTGTGGTCAAACGCGAACCTATACTATAATAAAAAATAAAATAAAAACCTCCAACAATTAAGAGTATATGAAACTTAGCAAATTGGCCCAACCGGATTGATAAACTATTTCAATTAAAGGGCTATGAAGGACAATAATTTTAATACATTATTGTTTGGACATTTTTGGATAATATTTTATATAAGATATTATACAAAATATTGTATTTAAAGTTTTACATGTAATCAAATAAATCATGTCGAAGAAGCAAGTGTGTGTAAGAATAAGCCTGAATGGCGCTCTGTTGTTCGTGCCTACCCCGCAACGGACCTAGCGTGGAGTAATGTATGTATGTAAAATAAACCGAACACAGTATAAATCTATGGCGTCTGCTAACATGAAAATAAAATGTAGTGAATAGAGTTTATATACAATTGAGAGATTTTGAATTATAATCTGTACGCAATTACCACATATTAGAGGTAAATATTATTACACAAAATTATGTTACATTATAGAGAAATACTTACTCCATACAAAACAGGCGCTAATCACCAAATACATAACAGTAGAAGACTATTATTCAATTAAGGAAATGGCCGATTGTATCATTTAGAAACAAGAGGGTACATTACAAAATGAATTATTAATTTTAAAAAGAAATATGATAAGAACAACTATAGTGCTTAATAAGTGTAATAGTATATCACAGGCATTTTGCGCAGTAACTGCTACTAGCATTGAATATTTATGAATTTATTAATGATTAGGCTGAGTCTATTAATACGGGTACTGTACGAACAATTTATAATTATTAATACGGGTACTGAAAATGTTCTTAAAAAGGCTCGGCCAAACAAAAAACCTAACTCAACCTAATTAAAGATTGAAAATAAGTATTTTACGAAGTTCTTCCAATCCATACAAGAGCAGTACGCAAATACTCGCGTATACTTTGTAGTAACATATAAGCAGATCTTGTTCCGTAATGTACAGCGCCAGTACACATAGGGACTAATCGTGTATGTGTCGGAAAATTATTTTTGGGTGGTTATAAAAAAAAATAACCACGAAGGAAAGAAGACGAAAATAACCTTCTAACCTATATTAAAAATGTTCCGATTTGTTCATAATAAATAAATGTGCCGTGTATCTATACCCCTCCCTCATTTTAGAATTTATTTATTTATTTTTATTTTCATGTTTTCAATAATTCTTTAAAACATGTCATTAAAAAAAAAGCTAACCTAATTAAAAAACAAGCTAATCATCCAATTCATTCTTAATTTTTTTTTAATTGAATAACTGTACGAATAAATCATATTTATTCGTCCAGTACCCGTACAAATAGTCACATCGATAAAAAATGTCACTACATAAAAATAGTGACACAATTTTATTTTCAAAAATGTAAACATTGTCAACACTCTTAATAAGGTAATAATAATATAAAAACATAAATCGTAAATCACGAATTGGGAATCTCATTATTATCCAACGTTTCATTCCTATCATTCATCTGATCTTCTTTGCGTCTCTTCTTCCTTCTAACATATTCTATAACTTTAACTCTCCTGACACCTGGTTTCTTTCTACAGCATTTTGTGCAGCCTCTCCAGCATTGCCTTACGCAATCACAAATACTAAACAAGCTCCAGCATTGGCAGCAGCAGCAGTTCCTGGGCAGACCTCGACAGAAGATCTTGCATTTTTTACATAATTTCGCCATTTTCCCCATTTTGATATATCGTAACTTTGAGTAAAGTATAAAGATGTATTATATATCATCGTTTAAGAATTAATTTGCATTAAAATTATATAAAATAATTTTTCATTATAACCAATTGACATCGAGTGTTTCAATGACAGTTAAAATGTCAACTCAAGCAGTTCATAGCACGTCAAAAAGGTTTAAACAGAGCAACGGTGCCTACCTTGGACAACGAATCAGTATGACGAGCCAGCCTTCTAGGCACCTTACCCATAGCAGACGGTGATCTGGGCTCAGTATTCTACTTATAGTTTTGAGGGACTATGGGCGAATACAAAATAAATGAGTTAACTTTCCTTCTATTGTTGGTATATATATATATATATATATATATATATATATATATACACACACACACACACATATATATATATATATATGTGTGTGTGTGTGTATATATATATATATATGTGTGTGTGTATATATATATATATATATATACTAGCGGCCCCGGCAGACGTCCTGCTCTGAAAAAATAAAAATCTATGACCCGATCCCAGCGCCACCTACCGGTTCCAATTGTGGATTTAAACCATCCGGGGACCCACTCAAACACACAAAAACAAAATCGCTCCCCGTTGTTAAGAGGATTCTAGAACCCGATCTCAGTGCCACCTACCGGTTCCAACGGTATAAAAACTATCCTATCTTTTAAGTTGGATCAACCTGCACACGGTGTGCAAATTTGATTAAAATCAGTTGAGTAGTTTAGGAGTCCATCGCGGACAAACATCGTGACACGAGATTTATATATATCTAATATATAAAATTCTCCTGTCACAGTTTTCGTTGCCATACTCCTCCGAAACGGCTTGACCGATTTTGATGAAATTTTTTGTGCTTATCCGGTATCTATGAGAATCGGCCAACATCTATTTTTCATCCCCGTAAATGTTAGGGGTAGTCCACCCCTAAATTTTTTTATTAATTTTTTAGACAAAATTTTTAATTTCTATTTTTTTATGATACAACATACAAAAACACATACAACCCTATATTTTCAACCCTCTACGATCAACCCCTATTTTTTACCGGGCAGGACGACGTCTGCCGGGACAGCTAGTTAAGATATATAAATCAATTGCTGTTCGTAAGTCTGGCTAAAACTTGAGAACGGCTAAACTGATTTGGCTAATTTTGGTTTTGAATTATTTGTAGAAGTCCAGGGAAAGTTTAAAAGAGTAAATATGAAAAAAAAATATTTTTATTGCATGAGTTCAGCAAACAGGCAGACGGCCCACTTGATGGAAAGCGGTTACCATCGCCTATGGACATTTGCAACACCAAAGGTGCTACAAATGCGCTGCTGCTCTCTAAAGGGAGACTGGAACCTGACCACTAATGCCGAAACACAACACAAGGTTGTTATGGCGGCATACGCTAGACCGACTTGGTCGCCATCCAGTCGGGCAAATGCCCCCCTCCCACCTGGCAAAAATATGAAAAATATACTTGGAATATAGTAAAAACAACAACTTCGCTTTCCCTAAGAAACTATTCCTATCTGCCAAACATTTAATGTTCGTCCCGTCGTTTAGAAATCAATTAAGTTTAAGGGCTGCTGGCATAACGATCGCCTTTAAATAATATTAGTTAATCATGTTAAACTGTCTAAATACGTTTTACACAAAACATATTGACAGTTCTTTAAACAATTAGCGGCAAATTTTGCGTCGTGCAAGATGCTAATTGGGATTGTTCACTTTTTTCAATCTAGGTATTTGAAAAACCATTCCCGAAATGGTTTTTATAATAGTGTCAAATTAATATATATAAAATTATAATATAAAATTCCAAAAAACGTACGATCTTCTTGTATTTTGTAAGAAATGCGTTTGACCTTTATTTGACCTTACTAAATCCTATCAGGTGGGCCGTCTGCCTGTTTGCCTGCTTCAGGTGTAAAAAAAAATCTAGCTGTACATTATTTGATTTAAGTTCTGTAACATGTATTTTCCCTAAAGACCACTTTAAAAAATTTAACGATAATTATAGAAAATAATAATGGTTGAACACGAAAAATTATAAGCCTAGCGACAAAAAACACTTAAATGATTCCGATACGTAATGAGTAATGACAGTGACATTTAAATAGTAGCACAGATTACTATGATTATATATAGATAAAACTTACTTTTATTATTTTTGTTTTCTAGACAAAGAAATCAATGTAAACTTGTCCCTTATGACGTCATCGGTGAAATAATTTTAAAATTGAATTATAAAAAAACGAACGCTTAAAATACAAAAATATTAAAATTAGTATCTTAAAATACCCTATTTTACGTAATAAAAATATAAAAGCATAGGGTAATTTTTTGTGAACAACCCCCATTGTATTTAAGGGTGTTAAATACGTTTTGTGTTTCTTAAATATATTTAAGCAACCTTATGCAAGCGACCCTAAACGTTGTTTATAAATCATATTATTTTTAAAAGTGAAGTTTTCTTTTCATTTTTTTGGTTTGAATGTCAAACATTTGATTTTCGTTCCGGTTAAGTTTTGACCACATTTTTTATTAAAGATGAAGCATTCTGCAATTATCATTCAGCTTTTTTATTTATTGATTCTGAGGTGGTACGAAGTTTGCCCGGTCACCTAGCAGTTTATAAAATCATTTTGTCATTAAAAAAACCAATGGATTAGTCTTACCTTTATGGTCGATATATTTCAAACAAAATTAACGTAAATACAAAAAGTCGCAATATTGAGCTCTCTTTTACAGAATTTTCACTGCATAGTCTTGTAAAGCCCATAAAGTAATTTTGTCACCATATCTAGTAAGATAGTAACCTTCCATCCTGAACACATTTTCGTATAACTACTTACTTACTCCGTTAGCTCAGCGACCCAATGTGGATCTTGGTCTCCGTAACGAGATTATGCCACTTTTCTCGGTTCTGTGCGGTTTCTTGCCAATTAATGACTCCTAGCTACAACAAGTCAGCCACTACTCTGTCCTTCCAGATATTTAGAACGGCCGACCGGACGCCGTCCCAAATATGCTTTCCTCAAGATGCGATCCTCTCCCTTCCGTTCTACGTGACCGAGCCAGCGGAGGCGGTGAGCTTTCTCGTATAAAGAACGATCCAATTCCAATTTGCTTGCTTCTTTGGTTGAACTCTACTAAGTTCTTAGTGATCTTGATCGCTGACACATTATCTTTAGATAGAGATAATGTATCATAGTCAAACATAACATAGAGGTGCGGGACATTCTTTACTAGTGATTTATTTCAAATCTTTTGAAGCCAAGTTTCTAAGGGTACCGTGTCAGGAACTCCCGCATCCACGGCAATCTTCATATTCATGACATATTAGACAAACTGGAAGAGAGTCGCTTACGCCATGTTTTACGGAGACCGGCTAAACACGTGGGGAACAAATATCTAGCTATGCCACGTCCTCTGGGTCCCAGTTAAACGGGAATGCTCAAGAAATGCTGGCTTAACGTAGTGAAGGATGGCATGTCTTGAAACGCGAGATGTTGAAGATCGCGCGAGGAGAAGAAAAGGTAGAAAAGCGGAACCTGGGAGTCTGAGGGAGCGCTCCGATCGCAACCGGGATGTGACGCCTGGATTATGTTGAAGAGAAACATGGAGGCACTACGAAAGATTTCCAAATTAAGTACCTTCTGTTGGCAACGCTAACATAACAATATTATTTTTAAACTTGCAACACTGTCGTTGCTTTTTCATTTTGGGAGTTTTTGGCGGGAACTGAAAGGAGACGTTGTGCTGTGCAGTTTTATTTTCTAAAAATGTGTATAATTAATTACTCTAAAATGAACAATAGTTGCAGGATATTGATAGTTTTTGAGTAGAAATTATGTATTTTTGTGAGAAATGTGAACTGTATAGTCAGATGTGATCTTTCGAGTTTTCACAAGAACTCCGTTGAATGGCGTCGGTTGTAGACTGCAATACAACTGCGCTACTATACGAAGACCTATTAATTAACATGTTTCCGACTGAAAGACTTTGATTCTATGGTCATGAATAACTTAATAAATAAAAAATAAATTTTTCATTTTGGCTGTAGCCGAGGGCACACGTATTTGTAATGTAAAAGTGGTTCATTATAAGCTTTCACCACTAACAGTGTTTAACTCTTTACCTACAACGATCAGGGTATCGCTCACACCATCAGCGTAAAACAAAATATATTATATGTGCTCAGCGCGACGCACAAATACGTGTCCTCTCGGATACAAACAAAATGGTATAAGAAACACAAAAGCAACGATAATGTTGCAAGTTAAAAAAGAATACTATACTATTGGTGCTGCCAACACCTTTTGATAGATACACCTATTTACTTAAATAAAAATGTTAATTATTTTTTAAGAAGTGCTTAATAATACACAACACGCACTGAAATGTGCAATAAAAAAAGTATGTTCTTATAATTGAAGACGTGAGTGGATGAAGGTGATAATTCCAATTCTGAGTAAATCGAGATAAAAGTTTTACTTTTATTTGAAACTGAACTGAACTTAACACCTTTAGCAACTTTTTATTTTTTAAATATGCCTTATATCTATGGTCTAAGGTCTGTAGTCATTTGGTATCGACTTATAACATTCATCTACGCAAAAAAAGCAAAAAACCGAATATGCGACATATCACCTTCATCCACTACTTGACATTAGTTTTTGAAGAAAAAAACTAGAGATACATTGAGAGCCAGACGGATATATGGATCAACAGTCATGGTGAATATTTATTGTATAAGGATTCGATTTTGGCCCAAATAGCTGCTGGCGCCTAAAAACCAATCAATGACTTTTATTTCATTTCCTTGTATTCTAATATTGAACACAAATAAAACAACCTGTGATTGCGTAAAATAACAAACATTTATTACATAATCAGCGGAAATACTCTTACCATTATGAATAACAATAAACGAAAATTCAAATCTGATTATATAATATTTTTATTTCGTTGTTTTGTTCAATAGGAAACAGTAGGGCGATTTATGCTACAGTGTAACGGGCGCGAGGCGTGCGATCGTAAACGTTGATATGAAGGTGTCCAGGCACGGCTGAGCCCGGATACCACTCGTAGCATCTATCTATCATTAGCTATGCTCTTGTCGGTGGAGCCTCCTCCAATCTTCTCTATTATGGCCCAGTTGTTTTAGTTCTATATACGATATGACACCCACTTTTTCTTTTATTTGATTCATGAATGCTCGCCTTAGTCTTCCCTTCTCTCTCCTTGCTTCCTTTTTGCCTTCGATTGGCGTGCATAATAGGTGCATGTCGTAGCAAATGGCCAAACATTATCCCCATTCTTTCTTCTTTCTCCTTTATGACACCTGCACACACTTCATCCTATTATAATAATTATTTTACAGCGCAGTCTGTCAAACTTTGGAATATGCTGCATCTTGTTGTCAGAGAGGCCAAATTACCAACATTTAGAAACTTACTCTTACTATTTATTTTAGAAAACACTATTTGTCCATAGATATATAGCCACAATATAATAAAGCTAACAATTTTGTTAAAATTATTTATGTATTTTGAACTATTTATGACATTCATCTCATATACACACAAATATATATGTATTTATATATTTATGTGCTAAATTAGTCGTGAGTATTTATGTATTTATTGCCTTTTTAAGAAGCAATCTCTTCCAGGCAACTTTGGCAGGGATTGATAGATTTTGAATATGGACGGTGGTACGGTTAATAAAAATAAATAATGATGTATGATAGATAAACATGGTACATGTAAGTATAAGATAACATATATATACATACGAACATACACATATATACACACACGTATACAAACATATATATATACAAACATAAAATGGCATTAGGAATTATTATACACAATAGAAATTCATTCCAGAACGCACTGCTTCGACGGTGAAAGAGTTATTATAAAAACAGTGACAAGGTTCCAGTCTCCCTTAAGAGAGCAGCAGCGCATTTGTAGCACCTTTGGTGTTTCAAATGACCATGGGCGATGGTATCCGCTTTCCATCAAGTGGGCCGTCTGCCTGTCTGCTGAACTCTTGCATTTTTTTTTAAGTAAGGCCTCTCCTTACTCTCCTTTGGTTCCTTTAGATTCTCACAATGCCCAAAATGCTCCGTCTACCGTTCCACATTGCGACCACGGCCGTTGTGGTCGTTACGAAAACGTCATTAATGACGTAATGTTTTCGATCACACAGCACTCACAACAACCCATCTCAAGAGGTGGGTCAAAGTCGGCGTTGACCACAGATCATTAATTCTCTCTATTTATTGACATTGCAAAAGGCGCGATTTTCAAATCAGCCTATGACATTTGTATATTTCATCGTTAATGACATTAGCGCTCCGTAATGCGTTCCACTAGAGTTTATGATTGTAACGCCCGCAAGCAAGTGGAACGGGAAAATTCGCGGTCGTGAATGTGATCGTTTGGACTCTCTTGTGGAACGTAGCCTATCTTTTGTTTAACCGACTTTAGCACTTGTAGGCATTATTTTTACTGGCACACTACTAATACATAGTTTGTAACGATTATAATTTAAATTGCCTTATTATTTATAAGAAAATATAATTGAATTGAATTGAAGAAAATATATTAAAAGCCTATTTTAATAGGAAATATGAATATAACTGTAACACAAAAAACATGGTTTTATCGATTATCATGATTAAGTTCAACATATTACGCAAAGCAATAAACAAAATGCATTCTGTGACTATCACTTTTAAGCACTCCTCTATAATTCGTCTGCACATAGTTCATTAAACTCCACGAGATCTGCACCTTGTTTCGCGAAGCTGAGGTACAAGTAATTCTTGGAGACTCTGAAAGAAAGTAGCCTGCGGGTCGGTGTGATTTTGAGGGTTGCCAATTTGATGGCACAGTAATGCGGCGATCGAACTCCTTGAGTCTCACATTTTCTTTTTCCAGGGGAAGTTGATCTGAAACTTTAACATAATTAATTATATTTAAATAATATATAACTGAAATTTTCCTTTGCTGTGAAAAGTCTCTCCTTATTCTCCTTGTTCAAACATAGCCTTTCATAATTTCTATATAATCTAATCTAGTCAAATTTAAATGCAAATTCAAAAGTTTTTATTCAAAATAAGTTCCACTGAAGAACAATATTTGAAGGTCATACATATAAGTTAAAATTTAATTTCACTTCCTATTCTATGTACTTTAAATCTAGGGTGCCTACAGTCTTCATGAATATTAAAATTTTACACTATTGAATATTATACACACCTGAATACACACATACATACATAACTTCACGCCAGGTCCCTTGCGGGGTAGGCACGAACAACAGAGCGCCACACGGGCCCATTCTTACACACCATGCTTCTTTGACATTCATAGCTCTTGTCATGCACGCTCGTCTGTTCTTAAGGCTCTTGACATCACCTTCTGCTAATACATGATCAATTTGATCATGAAAGGTGTGTCGAGGCCTTCCGCGACTTCTGCATCCATCCACTTTTGCATTGTATATCTGTTTAATCATTCTTTCATCATAGATTCTTTCCACAGGCCCGAACCACCGAAGCATTCCTTTCCTTACCTTCACCCCGACACTCTCTTGGGCCAGAATAATGTTGTTATAATACAGGCTATATATCCTGCCGTAGCACATTAGGCTCGATCGCTCGTCTCGTACGTCTTGTTTTAAGCATATTAACCATTTAAAATAAAACAATATATTATAATTTGTTTTATGTGTTTATTACACTTCCATATATTCAATATACTCTTTAATTACACTTACCAAACTGTATAAATTTTCTTAAATGCTCCTGAAATTTTGTTCCTCATTTTAAAACTTCAATCTAAATGACATGCATGACATATATTAATTTTTTTTTAACAAAAACGAAATGTATCTAATATTATAAATCATAGTAAATAATTGTAGAAGTTAATTTAACAAAGAGTATATTATAGAATGCGGTGATTTTAGAGAAGTACTTATTTAATTAAATTGTTATAGCTAGACAAGTTGCTGAAAAGCTCTTGTGCCGCTTCTTCTCTTTTAACTCTAACGAAGAACTTTTTAATACACTCGTAGGTTAATTACCTGATCGATGAAACTTTGAACCGATAACGTATATTTTAGACAAACTTTGTTACTTAATGATCAAGTTATTATGCAAAAATATAAGTTTGTTTTATCGAAGTTCGGCACGTTCTAATGGAAGTTGCTCGTAGCTGTCTGTATGCTACTTTATGATTGTATTATTACTTGTAAGAATGAGACAGCGAAATAAATGTAATTAGTTCACTGACGCCCGTCAGCCTTCATTTACTTAAATAATTAGAAAGATAAATAACACTTTACCGCTCACGAAAATAACAGACTTATCGCTTATAGCCATTTCTTTCAGGCAACCTAACTTGTAGGATATTCTTAGCTAATCTAGCGACTTATCTTAGTATTTTAAATACATAATAAATTTTACTTTTACTACTTAATTTACGTATGAAATATATTTTAAATCGATAAACAGTAATCATATAATATAATTTGATAAAATAATATAAAATTGTGTATGCAGTTCACACGCAATAACAAAAAAAACAGAGAATAGACTCACAAAGTCACAGATAATTTTCCTCTTACATTTATTTATGTAACTAGCTGTCCCGGCAGACGTCGTCCTGCCCGGTAAAAATAGGGGTTTGTCGCAGAGGGTTAATAATTTAGGATTGTATGTATTTTTGTATGTTGTATCATAAAAAAATAGAAATTAAAAATTTTGTCTAAAAAATAAAATAAAAAATTAGGGGTGGACTACCCCTAACATTTAGGGGGATGAAAAATAGATGTTGGCCGATTCTCATAGATACCGGATAAGCACAAAAAATTTCTTCAAAATCGGTCAAGCCGTTTCGGAGGAGTATGGCAACGAAAACTGTGACACGAGAATTTTATATATTAGAAGATTATTATAATTTCTTTATTTTACATTCGTCAACATATTATAAGTCAAAATAAATTTCGTCAATCTATTTTGGCGTCTAAACACTTCCACTATCTTCGTCTTTTAAATCCACAATTCTTCAATTATTTGCCGTAGAATCAAGTTGAAAATCCGTTTATATTCTTTCATTTCTGCAATCTAAGTTGACTCGCCTGACTGACTCGCCATACAAGCATAATACTTATGAATTTTTGCTTGCCCGCCCAACTCTCTCGACGTAATATCATTTTACTGTCTCGCCACTGTACTAGTTACGTGTGATCAAGACATTAGCTCCATACAAGTAATGTCTTGAATAGTAAGATTTAGGAACTGGCCATAATATGGTGAACATTTATTTTTTCGCATTTTAGCTTTAACAATCCTTAACAGATACACACAACCACATTGTTTTATCCACGTCGAAGAAAATGAACAAAAATAAATGTGTACAAATGTACCCAATGCCTGTTCAGCACTCAATATATTATGGTTGTTTGGTTTGTGTTGCCAGGTATAAAATTTTATACTTATTTAAAGGAATATTGATAATAAATACTAGTGGTTAGTATTTATTATCAATATTCCTGTACAGAAAAAGTACAGAAAAAAACTTTATCCGAGCAGGAACGGAAAATAATACAATTTCCTGCGGCCGAGCGGCCTGTTGTAAGAGGCAACAGAACAAACCACAGCCAGGTGGGAGGGCATTCACCCGACTGGATGGCTACTACCCCTGGTTTAAAAGATGGTGCCATAACACCTACCACCTTGAGTTGTGTTTCAGTACTAGTGGCCAGGCTCCACTCTTCCTCCCTTAATAGAGCAGCAGCGCATTTGTAGCAGTTTTGGTGTTGTAAAAGTCCATAGGCAGTGATAACCGCTTTCCATCAGGTGGACCGTCTGCCTGTCTGTTGAACTCGTATAACAAAAAAAACGACAATTTATGCACCTTATCCTTAGCCTATTGTGTTAATAATACACTTCAATGCACTTGGCGCCTTGCCTTGGCCTCCGGAGTCCGGTCCTAGGGATCGCTACTCACCTAAACTTTGCTACAAAGCCCCCCCTGCGGGTTTCTTATATTCGTAATTTCGGAGGGCTTGCGTTGGGCCAAGGGTAGGCCAAACATAGATGCTACGTGACAAATTTAATTTAAATGTGGCGTGACACTTACCGGCGATTATACTATATAATAATGCACCCAAGGACAAGCCCCGGCCAGTGTACCACTATTGTGGGAAATGAGAACAAAAATTACCGGGTTGTTGGGGTGTACTGCTAGTGACACTAGGTCCCAAACACCATAGAAGACAGGGGAAACATGAATGAGAGTGGCTAAAAGGCATCGAGAGGTGGGCAGTGCAGGTTCACCGAAGCTACTTCCGATGTTATGCCATTTATCACTTCCACCCCTGGAGCTTGAGTTTTAGCTCTAGCAACCTGCACTCCGTGCCGGCTGGCCTAGGCAACACGGAGACGGGGGCCTTGCCTTGGCCCCCGGAGCCAGGTCACTTCACACACACACAGGTTCACTATTCAGCCAAGGCTTGACCATAAAACCCCCCTGCGAGTTTGTTACATAATTTACATACTATTACACTTGTTTGTTTGACAAAATTGGTTTGTGTTTTTTCTTGTTTTAATACTTGAAAACATTCTTGTTATGTGACAACCCAAAGCGGTTCCTCGCGTGTCGTCGCAGTATTTATCACGGACGTAGACAAGAAAGCCTGCGTTATCAGCGAAGAGGAATGTAGTAACCGCCTTTATGAATGGGTGGCGTATACGATATTTTTCCACCATCGCTATCGTACTGCGGTAAACCTGAAGCAGTTTTAGCGAAATACTACTCTGCATTGTCGTGGTCATTGAATACAGTAAATTTCTCTTTGTTGTATGTTCGCGTTGTTTATATTAAGACTAACGTAAGCATGAGCAAAACTTTGTGGATACTCTATGTATAGTTTTTTTTTTTAACTGATGGCTGTAATGCCGTTTATGCATTGATTTTGCCAATGTCGTGTGAAAAGAAAAGCCAGGTGAAAAAAAATGGCTAAATAAAAAGCAATTTGGCCGGTAAATTAAAAAGAAAATTCTGCATATCTAATACAATATAAAAAACATATTAACTACAAACATACTTAAAACAAAACATAAGAGCGAAGGACAAAACTAAATAATAACTAACTTCAAAACAAACTAAGTATAATATATATATATATATACTACAACATCAATATATATATACAATACAATCCATATAATTATATGAATATATATATACATGCATATATAATATACAAACCATTATAAAATAATATTATTCACAGTCAAGAATTTACAAAGAATATATACAAATGACTTATGCGATAAAGTTAAGAGAACACTACTATTAACAGGACGAGGACAATTAACAGGAAGAATGTCATAAAGGGGAGTAACAATTTCACGGCAGTGGAAAAAGATATGTTCTATAGAACCTTCGCCCAGGCCACACTCACACAAAGAACTATCACGAATCCTGAGTTTTGCTAAGAAAACAGGGGAACAAACATGGCCAAGTCGTAAACGAATTATGATAGACGAAATTTTTTTAGGGATGTTGCGGAAACGGAAAAACCAGGGAGACGAGAGGATAAGGGGTTGGAGATTAGCAAAATGTTTGCCAACAGTTTGAGAAGACTTTAGCCATAAGTCATTCCATGATTTCAGCATCTCGGGTTTAGCGAGAGCTCGAAGATCGCGTGGGAAACACTTGGCATATTTACCTATGTATAGTTCTACGGAACTGGAATATGTTACAGATAAATAATTATTTTTTTGTCATGTCTGCACGTCACTCATTTTTATACGGTCACACACCTAACAGACAAACACACCCGCACACGCTTATCGCAAATGCATAATATCGTCAGCCATTCGCAGTCCACTGCTAGACACAGGCCTCCCCACGTCGGTGCCAATCATGCCTGTCCTCTGACTTCCTCATCCAGCGCCTACCGGGGACCTTGCACAGGTCGTCGGTAAATCCAGCTGGAGGGCGTCCGATACTACGTTTACCGAGACGCGGTCTCCACTCCAGGACTCGTCTGCTCCATCGGCCATCGGTCCTACGGCAGACGTGACCGACCCACTGCCACTTCAACTTGCTAATTTTGCGAGCTATTTCGGCTACTTTGGTTCTCTCAAGGATATCCTCATTTCTTATTTTATCCATAAGAGAAATATACATAGCTCGCTCCATACCCATTGAGCGACTTGGCACTTGTGGACCAATCCTGGCGTCAGTGTCCATGACTCGGCTCCGTAGGTCAGGACGAAGAGGACGCACTGCTTGAAGACTTTTGTCTTTATGCATTGTGGAATGTGCATAATATAATAAATAGTATTATTGTAATGCAATGTATTAAGAAATGTTCTATATTGTTTTAGTGCGACCGTCAATCAATTGTCAAGCGTCTATATAACGTTTTAATTTTTCCAAATATGTGAAGAATTTATGGAGATATGTTGCAGTACAAACTATTGTCATTATTATATCAATAATAATATTCTTCTTTCACCCGCAAAGGAGCTTTGTGGCGAAGCCTTGGGTGAGTGGCGACACCTCGTACCTGACTCCGGGGGCCAAGACAAGGCCCCCGCCTCCGTGCTTGCCTTAACCAGCCGGCACGGAGTGGAGATCGCTAGAGCTAAGACTCAAGCTCCAGGGGTGGAAGTAATAAAAGGCATCACGTGAGAAGTAGCTTCGGTGAACCTGCAGCCCACCTCTCGACACCCCTTAGCCACTCATACCCATGTTGCCCCTGTCTTTTATGGCATTTTTTGGGCCCATGCAGGGAGTGGCGAATCACCGTCTGCCCATTTTTCCATGTTCCCAGAACATTGCGAAGGGCAGACGCTATAGTCCCCATATTCCCAGAGCCCTAGTACCACTAACAGTTCACACCAATAGCCCGGTACTTTCTCTTCTCATTTCCAATAGTCCTACACTGGCCGGGGCTTGTCCTTGGGTGCATTATACAATAGTATGGTGTAGACCGGGATAATCGCCGGTCAGTGTCACGCCACATTTAGATTGAATTTGTCAAGGGGCCTCAACGTGTTGGCCTTCCCATGGCCCCACGCAAGCCCTCCAAAAGTTCGGGCCATTTTTATGGCCCGTGATCTTGAAAGACTTTTAATCATTCTTCTTTCATCTTACTGTGTTTTTGGATTACTGAGCATTCACTGTTTGCAACAACTCCATCAATTCTTGAAAATTCTGTAACAAACTTCTGCATATATTTTTTTTCAAAAGAACTTGAGATATAAATAGATTAAGAAATTTAAAGTAAAGCAATTTTTAGCTAGACGTATTGTTGGGGAGTTTCTTTCCGCTTCTTCTCCTTAACAGCAATAACACGTTGCGAAGCGGTGTGCATAGAATAGGAAGTAAATTTAAATTTTAACTTATATATATGACCTTGATTATCTCCAGTGAAGAGTACTTCAAAGAGTAACAAACATACATCCATTCATCCATACATCTACACATTCTTACAAACTTTCACGTTTATAATATTAGTAAGCAATAAAGATTTTTTAGTTAGCTTTATTTAATGTTGTTATTAGTGAGAACCTGGCATTATAAATTAAATTTATTGTTATATATATAATCTAGATAATGTTGTGTATTATAAGAAGAAAACTTTAAATTAATTCCAAGAAATAAAACACTTCCATCATACAATTTATAAGGATTCAATTTTAAACAACTTCCTCACATTATTCTTGAATTGTGAATTTACAGCGACAAAGTGGCTAAGCGGGTTTCCTTCAGACGGCTCTAAGGAAACGACAGCTGTTACCAAACGATTTTATATGGGGATTTATTGAATGGCCGTGATTTGAAGCTAAGTGACGTTATTTTAAAGATTTAATAATATAATATATTGTTACAACTCAAGTCCCGACAAAAACAAAATCCAACTGCATATCTGAAACAAACCCATTTTATTACATGTCGGCATTTGAACTATTCGTAATTCTTTTGTGATCTTCTTCTTTTGTTTACTTATTTATTGGCATGCGGCCCATTGTTTTATTGTAATCTTTTATGGCTATTTGCGGCAGAGTCATTAGCCAGGTGTGGCAGTATAAGCCGAATACAATACGGGCATATTGCATTTGTGCAGTATAAAATGATGAGCGCATTGAGGCAGGGACAGTCGAGCGAGAACCATGATCGAAGTGAGACATGTTCATATTCGGGAATCGATTAGTGACGGACTTGGCGCGTTTTATTGAATTACGACCTTCTGCATTACGTTTGGACTTATTGTTCGGTTATATTTGTACCTGTGTTATACGTGTTTGTATAGTTCTAATAAACTCTATAATAATTCCAACGGTATTTTGGTTTGAGTCCCGCTAAACTCGTAACAATATTTTAACTTTATATTTTAGTTAAACTAACACGATCACTTTTCAGTTTGTATATTGATGAATACGCAAGCAATGTCATACTAGGTGGCATTGCTTTTAGGCAACTTTCTCACTGGCTAATATACAACAATTCTATCCGTGCAGGAACGGACAAACAATATAATTTCCTGCAGCCTGTCGTAAGAGGCAACAAAACAACCCACAGCCAGGTGGTAGGGCGTTTGCCCGTCTGGACGGCTACCATTCTTGGCCTAGAGTATGCCGTTAGTTGCTGGGTTTAATTTTCACTTTTTTAGCTGCACCCGTGTCTGAAAAATTGAGAGGAAGAAGACTAAATATGGGCATATAATGAGGAGGGATGTAAGTCACGTGACAAAAAGAATGTTAAACTACAAGATGGATGGGTACAGATGTAAAGGTAGACCAAAACAAAGATGGATGGACTGCGTGAAGGATGATATGATGATTTGTGGTGTGACAGAAGATGTATGTCAGAATAGAAGAGTGTGAAAGGAAAATACATATTGTACCGACCCCAATTAATTGGGATATGGTGAACGGCAGCAGATTGGTAGCATATTTGGGGTTACAGATGTTCACAGACGATGGTAACAACTTTCCATCAGATAGGCCGTCTGCTATTTACTGAACTCATGAAAAAGAACCTTTAATGTTTATACTACCTATGAAAGGTCTCCAAGCAGCTCTTTTATAAAACAGTAACAACCCGCAATCCATCAAGAAAATAGGTCATAATACATCAACCGCCCCGACCTATATCGGAGAATAACAAAATAATCAAACGTAGGGACTAATAGGGAATAAAACGAATAGACAAAAGGGGTGACAACAGAGCAGAGGGGCGAGGGCGAGGGGTGACAGTGAGTAAAAACTATATAAAAAGACCTAAGATGCGTTCCGATAATAGCTCACAATGCCCAAAATTCTCCATCTGCAGTTCCACATGGCGACCACGGTTGTTATGGTCATGACGAAAACGTGCGACGATGTATTCATTTTCGATCACAACGCGCACAAAGACCCATGTCAAGAACTAGCTCGATTATTTTATTTAGGTTTATGGTTTAGCAGCTAGGCCTTTAAGCTAGATCTTACTTTACAATATAGTTTTCTTCATTTTCTTAAGCCTATGTTGTAGCACAGCTGACCTGTAGGCAATCAGCTAGTGCCATTCAACTGAGTTCTTGGGACAACTTAAAAGGCCGCATTGGACTATAAAGTTCACATTTGTCACAAAACACATAATTACTACTCAAAAACTATCAATATCCTAAAGGCTTACAACTATTGTTCATTATAAAGAATTTTACACATTTTTAGAAAATAAAAGTGCACAGCACAACATCTCCTTTCAGTTCCCGCCAAAAACTCTAGCTAGCTCGAAGTGGACGTTGACCACAGAGTATTAATTCTTTCTATTGATATTGAAAAGGAAGTAAAATTTCATCATCATTCATCAGTTTCATGTCAATATATGATGTGATTTGATGATTTTTTTTTCTTAACTTGAAATAACTTTAGGAAAATTACAAAAAAACCACGTTACGTCTCATATCGTAAAGACTCATGATGATTTTTTGAAAAATTATTGATCAGTAAATACCAACGTGAAGTTGTTTCATTTGCATCCTACTTTCGACCTTTTGCGGTAACAAAGGCCTGAGGCTGTCTGTCCATTGAAGCGGAGCGAGGCTGCGGAGCGGAGAAACGGAGAAATAACCAATACGATAGGCTGCCTGTCCGTCGATGCAGTCTTTATGCAATTCCATTGGTTAATATTTATCCGTTTCTCCGCAACCTCGCTCCGCTTCAATGGACTGATAGCCTAAGGGGCTAGCTAAATGGAATTCGCTATCTCGCTCGCACATTACAATTTTTTTCAGACTGAATTTACTTACGTCATATCTGTATTCTATGAACCTCTAGAATAATATTATGAAAGTTTCAAAGAAATTTGATTTAGGTTCGTATTATCATTCATATATAACAATCAATTCTTATGAAAGAAATAGATTCCATTTTCATGTATGAAATATTATTTAAATCAAATTATTCCTTTACTCTTTAATTATAAAATAAAAGAAATTAAAGTACAATACTTATCTGTTGTTTTATATAATTTAAAGATTGGGGTGGCGCAGAAAACCATCATTTTTTTCGAGTCTCGAATTAAAAACTGATGTTTTAAGAATTCCCTCCAAAGGACAATTGAAAATAAATTAAGAGGTCATGGATTGACCTTTAAGATTTCAAAAATCGCCAAAACCTTTTTTATTAAATTTTTTCGTTACGTTATAATTTAAGAGATAAAGTACTATAAGTTTCTTTAAGTTTTATTCTAAAATTTGAATTTTAAAAGGTCGGTCGTAATTTTTTTTATTTACTACTTTACTCACTCTGAAAAATCTAAAGTACAAAACTCGTTTTATTTTATTTTTAATACAGTCAATGGTGTTTTTTTATTAAAACAAATTTATTAATAAACATGAGTATAAACACATCTGATTTTATCTACGAAAGTGAAGATGAAGAAAGCACCGTAATTTAACATTTGTATACAAACAGCTTTTCTTTTTATTAAGACGTAAATGAAAGGAGAAATCCACACGAATTCTTAATTTAATCTTTCAAATGAGGATACTAAGACGCAATACAGAAACACAAGAGGCGTCCAAATATGCTTAATAAAACTGCGTATTCAGAGACACTGGGGCCTTATTATGAAAATACAGGTGGAATGTATACAATAAAGGAATACATACATGGCTTGGATAACACGTTAAGAGAACAGCAGCAAGTTCACAAGGCAGTCTATTGTTCTATACCTAAAATAAAATAAGATTTTTTTAAACTTATTTTTTTGATCTAAAGATAAACAAAAGACCGATGTTTACATAGTAACAAAACAGTTCGTTGCACTGCAAACGTATAAAACTGTGCTGCATTGACAACCTCGCACCACAAGACAATGAAGTATATTACAGTATTTGTCTGCGATGAACAGAACCTCCTCATTCATTACAACCTCATTTCATTATTTCATAATATTGTTAAAAATCACTCATGTCACTCGCCTTACATACGTCTAAACATCAACAAATATTAATTGCTATTAAAACTAAAACTACATATAAAACTTGTAAAACCACAAATATATATATAAATTCGAAGCAGATTTTTCAATTTAATATATCATCAAAACATTTGGTCCTTCGAGCCGGATTAAACCAGCATCTATAGATTATTATATTTCTGGAAAATTCAATATCCAAAATGTCTATTTCGCAATTAAAATCAAAACGTACTACAATAAAAGGAAAACTGACTCGACTTCACAACTATATACTACAAGAAAGCTACGATACATCACAAATTCAAAACAGATACTACGATTTGGAAAAAATATTCGATCAATATGACAAAATTCAAACATCACTAGAAGAATTAGAAGACGACGAACAAGCGCATCAGCAGGACCGACAGTCAATAGAAGACATGTACTACGCCAGCAGGGCAGCCTATAGCCGTATCTTAGACTCCCAGACGGCTTCGCAACCGCGCATTACACACAACAAGGAAGGTACAAATAACATTAAACTTCCACAACTTGAATTACCATCATTTGACGGCAGGCTAAAGGATTGGCCTAACTTCAAAAATATATTCTTATCTACCATCGATGATGCCAACATCCCTTTAATTCAGAAGCTAATTTACCTCAAATCATCATTAAAGGGTGAAGCAGCAGCACTGGTAAGTTCCCTTCTTATCACCGAAGAAAACTATATCAAAGCATTGGATATACTGTCTAACAGGTACTAAAACAAAGTAATTATAGTAAACCATCACTTAAAAACTTTTCTAAATTATCAGCAAATAACTCGCAACAACCTCAAGGATTTTCTTATGACCATACAACAGAGTTTAGATTCACTCAACGCACTAGATATCAACACAGACAACTGGGATGTCCTCTTGGTTTACCTTGTCACTCAAAAACTGGACAATTCACTCAGAGCTGCATGGGAACTAGGCCGCAAGGAAACTTCTCTGCCGACATTCAAAGAATTGATGCAGTTTCTTAACATGAGAATGACAGCCTTTGATTTAATCAATGATAGAAACTCCGATAACAAGATTTCAGCTTCCTACAAACCAAAGGTAACAAACATAGCAACCGTTATTCAAAAGGATAACATATGTTTATTATGCAAAGAAAATCATGTAATACACAAATGTCCGGAATTTTTAAAGATGTCTCCTGAAGAACGCAATTCGTACGTAAAACTTAATCATCTTTGTTTTAATTGTCTTAAAGTATATAAAGCCGATCATATATGTTCTAAATATAAATGTTATATATGTCGCCTTCGGCACCATTCTGTACTACATATAGATCGTCCAGCAAAGAGAGCCAATGCCTTCCACTCAACTGTCTTAGCCAATACTTCTAATAATAATAATGATATGATAACTCAACCTTTACCATCCACTAGTGCTACACCTCTAACATCTACAGCCTTATTGCCGCCCCTACAATCAATCTGCCCTCAGCAGCAACACAAAAATGGTGGTACGTCACCTGTTGTTCATACAGCGACTAAACAAACATTTAAAAAACACGTCTTACTATCCACAGCCTTAATATGGGTTCAAGATGCAACTAATCAGTGGCATACCGCTCGAGCGCTCTTGGATTCCGGCAGCGAAGTCAACCTGATCACAAATAGATTAGCGCTTAAACTTGGACATAAATTGAACAGTAGCCATTGTTCAATTAAAGGTATAGGTCATTCCAAACTTCAGTCAAATAAAAGTATTTCTACATTCATAGCATCACGAACAAACTCCTTCAAATCCAACATCACTTGTTTAGTCATGGATAACATAACTGTTAAATTACCACATACATATATCCCCACCTACAATTGGAATATACCTGCGAACATAGCTCAGTCACTCGCGGATCCTTCCTTTAATGTCCCCAGTGAGATTGAAATATTGATAGGCACAGAGCTATTCTATCATATTCTTACACAAGGCCACATTAGCCTAGGTCATAATTTACCACACTTAATTAAATCAGTTTTTGGTTGGATTGTCTCCGGCAGTGTAGCCGTAGATCATCAGGCAGTCAGTCACACAGAACATGATCTAACTTCATTACATATCAGCGCGGATAGTGATTGTAATCAATTGCTTACTAAGTTTTGGGAACAAGAAGAACTTACTCATAAGGAAGTGCTCACACCTGATCAACTATATTGTGAGCAACTGTTTAAAGATACCACTACTATAGATAATAACGGTCGATACACAGTCAATTTGCCAATAAACACAAACATCATTGGAGAACTAGGCAATTCGTTTAACACTGCCTATCGTTGTCTTTTACAATTAGAAAATAGGTTTTCTAAAGATCATCATTTTTTCCTTCAATATAAACAATTTATTGATGAGTATCTGCAATTAGATCACGCTGAAATAATAAACATCAACTTTAAATCCCAAAACGACTTCTCTTACTTCATACCTCATCACGCTATCATAAAGCCTGATAGCATAACTACTAAATTGAGAACTGTTTTTAATGCAAGTGCCAAAACTTCCACAGGCCTCTCTCTTAATGATGCCTTATTTGAAGGTCCCAATAGATATAACAATGTATTAGACATTATTACAAGATTCAGACTTCACAAATACATTTTCTCAACTGATATAGTAAAAATGTTTAGAAAAATTTTAGTCAACCCTGATCAGCGTTATTTACTTCGTATACTTTGGAGAGAAAACAAAAGTGACCCTCTCCAATGCATTCAGCTTAAAACTGTAACATATGGTACTAAGTGTGCGCCATACCTTGCATGTCGCACTCTCAAACATTTAGCACAGAGGTTTAAACATACACATCCTAATGCCGCCTATTGCTTAGAGGAACAATGTTATATGGATGACATATTGGCAGGAGCGGATGACATTCAATCCGTCATACGACTTTGCGATGAATTAATTGATTTATTGCACAAAGGTGGTTTTGAGCTACATAAATGGTCATCCAATAACCAAGAAATACTAAACCATGTAGCACCATCAATGAATAATGACTCAGGTACAGTTTCATATGATCTTTCTCCCGATGTCATTGTTAAAACATTAGGAATTAAATGGTTTCCGTTAAAGGACAACTTTCACTTTTCGATAGCTCTCAAAGATTATTCCTCTCATACTAAACGCACAGTACTATCATGTATAGATAAGGTTTTCGATCCTCTAGGGTTACTATCGCCGGTCACAATTAGCGCTAAAATTCTAATGCAAACTATATGGAAATTAAATATAGACTGGGATAGTAATTTACCCTTGGATATAGAAAAACAATGGATACAGTTTTATAAAAGCCTACTAATATTAACTGAATTAGAAATACCGCGATATTATTTTTCCGACATCCCTATTGATATAACTTTAATTGGTTTTAGCGACGCATCTTCTCAAGCTTATGGCGCTTGTCTTTATTTACGAGCTACATATAACAATAACCCGACTTGTACATTGGTCATGGCAAAAACCAAAGTCGCTCCTATCAAGGTAATCTCAATCCCTAGATTAGAACTCTGTTCAGCCCTATTGCTAGCGCGATTAGTCAACAAAGTTCATATAATATTATCCAAAGTTAACATAAAAAATATTCACTTATTTTCGGATTCAGCGGTTGTACTCTATTGGCTAAATTCACCATACAAGAAATATAATATCTTTGTCTCAAATCGATTAATGGAAATTACAGAAATTACCTTTGTTAAAAACTGGCATTACATAAATACGAAAGAAAACCCAGCGGATCTGCTTACTCGGGGTATTAAGCCCGACGAATTATTGAAATGCCACTTATGGTGGAATGGTCCTCTTTGGCTACGTGATGATCCCAGCAAGTGGCCCAGTTCCACGCCTTTGATCTTTACAGAACAAGATACAGAGGCAGAGATAGCTCATGAACATGCCAAAACTATACACACAGTTGCAGTCTCTGATGTATCATTTTTAGAATATTTTGAGCGATTTTCTAATTTTACTAAACTTAATAGAATAATGGCTTATGTGGTAAGATTTTTACATAATTGTAAAAATAGTCCTAAGAGGTTGTCATTTCTTACTGTCATTGAATTGGAAAATGCTCATGACTATATTATTAGAGTTGTACAAAGCGTCTATTTTTCTAGAGAAATAAAAGAATTAGAGTCTTCACTAGAGGATGATGAGAACAGCCAATATTATACATTCAAATTCAGCCCTCTAAAGAAGCTGAACCCGTTTTTAGATAGCCGACATATTCTTCGTGTAGGCGGAAGAATTAAACATTCTAATGTTCAATACAATCACGCGCATCCCATTATATTACCTAGTCAGACTCACATTACTACTCTTATCATAAAACAATACCACTACAGATTACTTCATTCAGGTATACAAAACACACTCGCAAACATACGACTCAAATACTGGCCTATTAAGGGTCGGATTGAAGTTAAAAAGGTGATACATCGATGCGTAAGATGTATCAGATTCAGAGCACTTACTTGTAAACAACAGATGGCTGCACTGCCAAGTCCAAGAGTGTCTTTAGTGCGCGCCTTTATGCAGGTTGGCATAGATTTTAGTGGTGCAATCGATATTAGGAATAGAATGCAGCGAAATTGTAAATATACTAAAGGCTACATTTGTTTATTTATTTGCCTTGCATCACGTGCTATCCATTTAGAATTAGTAGGTGATCTGTCAACTAATTGTTTTATAAATGCATTAAAGCGTTTTATAACCAGACGGGGTATGTGTAGTCATATCTATTCGGATAATGCAACAAACTTTAAAGGAGCACATAACGAATTAAATTTATTATATAATATGTTTAAAAATAAGTCATCGTATAGTCATGTTGTAGATTTTTGTACTAGTAATAAAATACAATGGAACTTTACTGTTCCCTTAGCTAGCCACATGGGCGGAATATACGAAGCAGGCATCAAGTCTGTCAAAACTTTACTAAAGAGACAATTATGTAATAGTAAATTGACATACGAATTATTGAACACTGTTCTGATTCAAATCGAGGGAATACTTAACAGCCGTCCATTAACTGCAATATCGGACGAGCTTAATGATATAGCATGTTTAACACCAGCTCACTTTATTATAGGAACGCCTATTACAGACTTGCCCGAACCTAGTGTTTGTCATATAAATGAAACTAGACTGTCAACATATCAACGAATTTCCAGATATAAACAAATGTTTTGGAAACAGTTTTATAAACAATATTTGTCAGAATTGCAAGCTAGATCCAAGTGGCTAGGCAAATCATGTAACTTAGATGTAGGCAATCTTGTTATTATTAAGGATGAGAATACTCCTCCATCGTGCTGGCCACTAGGTAAAATTATACAGACTTACAAAAATTCAAACGATAAACTTGTTCGATCAGCTTTAGTAAAAACAGCGACGGGGGAATATCATCGCCCTATACATAAATTAATTTTACTACCTGTAGTATAAACATTCACATTTTATTTTAATATGGTCCTTTGAGTTGATTTGTTTTTTTGTTCTGCCACTAAGTGCACTTTTTGTTTTGATTAAATAATGTTTTGTCGCTACATAATATGTGGATGTACCAAACTACTTTACTAACTACTTTAATATTCTGCTAGTGTTATGTTATATATATACATATTTCGTTGGTTCTGGGAATATGTCTGCGATGAACAGAACCTCCTCATTCATTACAACCTCATTTCATTATTTCATAATATTGTTAAAAATCACTCATGTCACTCGCCTTACATACGTCTAAACATCAACAAATATTAATTGCTATTAAAACTAAAACTACATATAAAACTTGTAAAACCACAAATATATATATAAATTCGAAGCAGATTTTTCAATTTAATATATCATCAAAACAGTATTATAGCACAAGATACATTAAATTGCAAATATAATGAAATTCAAACTAAACATAGAAAATAACGAAATCAAGTGTTGTTCGCGGCTATGAGCGCGTGACGTGTGTGCATTTATGTGGCCTATGAGTGCGTGTGTGTGTGTGTGTGTGCGTGTGTTCGCGCGTGCGTGCGTGCGTGCGTGCATGTGTGTGTGTGTGTGTGTTATGTATACCATAATGTGACTGAGTATGAATGCGTGTGTGTAATGTAAAGAGCATAAATAAATCTTTTTGCATTATAAGTTAACATTTAAAATGTTTAAATTTAAAGTTAACCAGAAACAGATTTGAAGTCGAAAAATATGAATTATCGTGAAATACATAATGGGAGGAGGGATGAAAGTCAGTAGATGAACAGAATGATAAAACTACGTTTTAACGGTTTTAAGCGCGTACCGGAACACAAACCAGCTTAATTAACATATTCTCTTATTTTACCTCTTACTTACTTTAGCTATAAATTTCAACATTAGATAAAATTATTAGAGCTAGGCATGTTGCTGAAAAATTCTTTGCGCCTCTTTTTCTCTTCGAGCCACATGTTGCGAAGTGGAGGTAAATTAGATTAGGCACCTATAGAGTACATAATAACAATAAACAAAAAATAAATCTAAATAATTAAAATGAACAAGTGATGGTAGGCTAAATATAAATTTAAACATTACTCATTGACACTGGACATATTTGTTTTGCCGTGATCAGGGCAATTGAAAAGTGGCCAAAATGTCGGAATATAAATCAAATAAAATAGCGCGGTCACACCATTAAAACATATTTTTCACTGAGGGCGTGTGGTACTCCCAGGTACTCCAGTCCTATATAACTCTACCATGGCTATAAAATTTGCTTTAACGTGAATGGAGCCGCTGGCAAAAGCTATTGTTTCAATAACAAACAAAGGCGCAATACTTAAACATCTCTATACAGCTATCATATGTTTAGCATACAAAGCTTTACATACGTAGGAACATGCAAAGTGCGGAAGTTACTTCCCTCGCAGGCATTAGAAGGGCAAAGTGCCCCGTATCCAACGCTACGCCCTCCACTGCGAAGCGTTGTGGCCTCACAATTATTGCACAAGTCTTCCAACAATAAGGGCTTGTGAATTTTGATATATGTAAGGAGAACAGTGTGTTTTTAACCATTTTGAAAATAGAGGAGTTTCTCAATTCGTCGTGTAATTATATATTTATTATTATATATTTATTTTTATATTTGTTCAACTGTAACTGTTTTATATATTATATATATATATATATATATTAGAAACATCTGGTCGTGAATCTCATGTATCCCCAGAGCGTATTTACCGCTCGTCGAAACCTACGTTTTACTTCATCAAGTTACGTCGTTTGTTTCGTACGCGATAATGAAGAGTAAGGGCCCTCATTCAGCCCGGTGCGGTGTGCCCCTGAGTGGATTATGCCGTTGCGAGATTTATAATTGGAGCACTTTATTCGATATATTTGTGGACTTGATTAAAAAATTCCCGATTGAGAGCTTTCGAACGCTCTAATGAACTATCTACGTGGCCAAAGAGAGACGTAATACCTACATCAAATGATTTGATGAGTATGATGCCCAAACTTATTTTACAAAGTGCAAGAAATTAAACTATTGCTGGATAATTTTGTACAAATTTATTAACTAATATTACATTTCATTACAAGATGTAATGACAAAATAGCGGTGGGGCATTGAGAGTTCCCAGCTTGAAAAAATATATTTGAATGTTTTGTTGTATCTGTCTTTGTTCAAAACATAATAAATATATGCGATCGACGTCATTACTTATTGGGTCACAACACTACAACTATCAAATTAGAACTGTCATCGAGAGAATAAAGAAGGGGAAATAGTATAATTGTTAAAACTATTTTATTACTTGTCTGTGGTCATTTCGTATTTTGTCTATTGTTGTACTCTGTGCCTTTTTCAAAATGGAAATTACTTCTATGTTATGGATCTTTATACGAACTTTGCTAACTTTGAAATACAGTTATTTTGTAATTAAGTTGCGATTTTCATTGATCTGAAATTTAGAACAATATAACAGAAATAAAATCAAATTGTAACTTATATGTATTATATATACCTTCTATAGAAAAACCGAGTTAAAAAACTAAAATGTATCAAATAACTTATTTCTAAAGCTATTATTATTAATATATATTATCTAAAACATCTTAAAGTCGGTGCTTAGTAATTTTCAAAATATGGTAATTTTTATGTTTTACTTTGCACCGACTTTAAGATGTTTTAGATAATATATATAAATAATAATAGCTTTAGAAATAAGTTATTTTATACATCTTAGTTTTTTAGTATTTAAGTCGGTTTTTTTAAACGAAGTTTTATTTTTTATTTGTTACTTTTTAGTGTCTAGCTAATAGACTAGTAAACAAGTGCCTTTTGGACCAACTTTTTTCAGCAGTCTCTGAAAATTACAAATGAGGTGTCATTCGATTCAGAATGGCATCTAGATGATTTTTGAAAAAAATGAAGTTCCGCTTGCAAAAATTGTAAAAGTTATTAACAATTAACTAAAAAAAAGGGGGGGTTTAGTTTTTTGCAAATATCTCAAAATATAATAAAGATTTTTCAAAATCAAAAAAAGATTCGAAAAGAGGAGGAAATTTCCTAATAAGAGTTTTGACTCCCGAAGCTCTAAGATTAATATTTATAATTTTCCCAGAGGGATGAAAATACGGCCGAAAACGGGTACTCTGGCTGACGCAAGCCACACCTACATCGGCCCTTTAATGAATAAATATTATTTAAACATACTAAATTTGAAAATAAAAAAAAGAAAAAATTCAGGCACTAACAAAATAGATGAATGAACAATGATCTGCTTGAAAAATTTGTTTATAACAATTTTTCATTTAGTTATTCAATAGTTAATTAGTAACATTTTTTTTGCTTGAACATGAACATTGCAAGTGTGTTAATTGTTAAACTATAAATTTAAGATTTTTTTCCTTTCTTGGAGCTATTCTTGAAAGGCTTTAGAATAGAACCCCGTTGGAAAAATTAGAAAATGTTTATAATTCATTTTTTTATTAATAATTTTCGTTATTACAAAATATTTTTGTTTTGCTTGAACATAAACATTGCAAGTGTGATAATTGTTAAACTATAAATTTAAGATATTTTTTCTTTTTTGGAGCAATTTTTGAAAGGCTTTAGAATAGAACCCCGTTGGAAAAATTAGAAAATGTTTATATTTCACTTTTTTATTAATAATTTTCCTTGTTACAAAATTAAAAGTTTAAAACAACGAAAATTATTCATAAAAAAATTATTAACAAAGTAAACAAAATAAGTCCAAATTAAGAAAAGGTAATAAACCAGGTGCGCATTTCTTTGTCGGTATGTAACATTATAAATAAACCATCGACGTAAAGTCGCTAGTTTGTCGGTATTCTATAGGACACACTTCGCGGAGCGTGCCACGGTATTACATGAATTGGTTCCTCCCTCACCATGTTACCACCAGACAAGCAGACGTACGCGCTCACACCACCGATATATGGTGGAAATACCAACAAAGCGGACGAGAAGTTATGCTTCCACTTTTGTCATATGCACCGCTGAAGTGTGGAACTCTTCACCGTCGTCTGTTTTTCTCTAGGTGTCTTCAAGTCTCGCGTGAACAGGTATCTTCTAGGTTCTACCTTAGACTGCATTTCCACCTGACATCAGGCGCAATGTCAGTCAAACGTGAACCTATTCGTTATAAAAAAGGTAAATATCGTTACATAACCATCCAAGTAACCTATGGGTGAAACCCACCAATCCGTCTTGTGCAAGCGTGGCGGGTCCGTTTGGTTATGCAAGCCTAAAAGCATGGCATTAAATCACGAATATATAAATCATAAAACAACATACTTTTAAAATTTCAAACAAGTTGTTTCAATATAATCCACGAAGCATGAATGTACACAAAAAAATACATTCTTAATAAAAAAAACCAACGCATAAAAGCATATTTCAAAAGATCCCTTTTGTATAGAGAATGTACTCTAAAATATTATGCATTAAGTTAATTGCCTTCACATGTAGGTAGCTGCTCGATTTTCCGTCAATTTCTCAAGTAAAGTATATTGGAGAAGCTAATATTGTGCCCGGAATATTAATTTACTACATAGAGCCCCTTTTTTACGTCGTGCAGTGTTCTTGAGTAAATATTAAAGACTAGTTAGGTCATTTCCTATACACAGTGTACAGGAAATTAACTAACAATATTTCCTGGAAAACCGTGGCAAATATACTGTTACGTGCGCGCGGGGGTCGGAAGGAAACACCAGTTTTTTTAAATTAAATTCTTTTATAGATTTACACATCCGTATGTGATACTTTGCCGCAGGGTTGCCCCTACACGCACAACTAACGATGCACTGTCCCAGTGATAAGATGTCTCACTCACAATACAGGTAGTCATTAGCCAGGTGTGATTCTTGGAAAATTCAGTCCACGCGGTCGAGCAGATATATTATATTTGTACAGTATAAAGCAATACAGTGGAGCGATAAGCACAAGTGAAGCAAGACGTGTGTACTACATTCGATAATCTATTTAGTAAAGGACTTTGCGCGTGTTTGTATAGTTCTAATAACTTCTATAATAATTCCAACGGCATTTTAATTCGAGTCATGAAACTCGTAAAAATATCTATGGTGACCTCCAAAAAAATTTCTCCAGTAGAACTTATTTTGAATATAATACTTTTGAACTCTTGGGGGGGGGGCTTGCGCATTCTCTATTACTATTATTTAATAAAGCTTGTAGTAAATATGAAATATAGTCTCAAAAAATTTCCGTCGAAAGTTTGTTTCAACGAGTTCGCGTCAGACAGCAGTAGTACTTTAGTAAACTAGCCATTCCCTGGGCCATTAGAAGGTGGGGTGGCTAATAACAATTTCCGAGTGATCCATCGGATTCCTTACCGGACCCCTCGCAAGATGAACCGTTGCTCCCACCAGCTTAAGGGGATACCGAAACGACGTTTGTTACCTCGCTCGCGCGTTACCACATTTTAGTATATATAAATTGACATAATTTAGATAATATACATAAATAGATAACACTTTTCTCACTCAAATATACGATTATAATATTGTCATGTAGAAACAATAGGCGGCCTTATTGCTTAAAGCAATCTTTCCGGGCAACCTAACATAAGGAATATATATAGATATATATATATACGATATCATGTAAAAACAAAAAGATATAAAAAACAATAAAAATAAAAAGTAGTAATAGTGTAGATAAGATAGTAAATAAGGCAAAGCAAATATAGCACATAAAAAACCAAAAATTGTAACAGAATTAAGGACCTGTAAGGTTTGGATTAAAAAATAAAGAGAAACAAAAAAGAAAAGACTATAAAAAAGAGAAGTTGCATAAAAAAGAAAATGCACGAATAAAAGATTTAAAGACATAAAAACATAAACCAAAAAAAAGATGAACAAAACAACATAAGATATATAAAGCTGGACAAATCTTGTTCATCTGGCAGAGAAGGAGAATTAAAAAAAAACAAGGAATAATTTAATCTACTCTGGCGAAGTGGGTGGTGCAGATTATTACGTAGAACTTAAACAAACATACTTAAACTACATCCTCTTTATATATATATATATATATATATATATATATAACAGAAAGCCGTGTTAGTTACACTATTTACAACTCAAGAACGCCTGTACCCATTTGACTGATAATTGGTGGGGTAACTTAGAACCAGGAGATGGACATTTTATTTTATTTTATTTTACAATTTTAGGATGACTATCAGCTATTCAGAATTATAATAGTAACACATTAGTGATATCGAGCTATTAATAAGTCACCACAGATAGTAACAAATTAAGATCAGATCTAACCAGTGATCAGAAAACCAAAAACATAGCAAAAAAAAAGAAATAATAATTTAAACATAAAAAAAGAAATATATAACTTAATAAGAAAACCTGTTCATTACACACTAAAGTTCAAAATATAAATTATTTAGTTTATTCCTAAAACTAGACACCGAGGTACCCGTTATATCCAAATCATAGCTGCGAATTAATTTATTATAGGTAGCACACGATCGATGCAGGTAACTATTCTGGCGATAATTCATGTCAACCGATTTTAAAGCCAAAAAGGGACTATGACGGAAAGAGTGTCGAGGAGTATATATATCTATTTTGTTGAGTAATTCAGGACAATCGAATTTTTGTGAGCTTACAATACCAGCTAAGAAGGTTAAATCAGCGATTTCCCGGCGCTGAGCGAGTTTCAGAAAATGATAATTCTTCCATGATATATTAACATCTTTTAATTTGGAGTTGGTCCTAAAATTCAGATATTTGATAAATTTTACTTGTATTTGTTCAATGCGTTTAATGTATATATCATATCTTGGATTCCAGACTTGAGAAGCATATTCTAAATGAGATCGAACATACGTAGAATATAGAATTTTGAAAGTTTTAGCCTGAGTAAAATCTTTCGAGAAACGCATAAGAAACCCTAGTGCTCTAGAAGCTTTATTAGTAATAGCAGTGACATGCCTATCAAATAATAGTTTCGAATCGTGTATAACACCGAGATCTTTGACCTCATGTACTAATTGAAGCTTTTGCCCTTTTAAAAAGTAATCAAATAATATAGGTGTCTTTTTTCTTGTAAAAGTTATACACGAACATTTGTCAATATTTAAATCTAACTTATTTAGTGAACAGTCCAACCGAACTAGACCCTCTTGTAATGCTTTAGCATCATCTACAGAGTTCACAGACTTGAAAACTTTCATATCATCGGCAAAATTTAAGATAGATGAATTCATGAAGCAGCTGTCTATATCGGAGATAAAAATTAAAAACAGTAAAGGACCCAGCAATGAGCCTTGAGGTACTCCACTTGGAATGTACATCCATCTGGATATGTAATTTCCTAAAACAACGGCTTGACTGCGATTGTCAATATAAGAGCTAAAACATCTTAAGAGATCGCCTCTTATACCAGAATTACATAATTTGCAAATTAGGATTTCATGGTTGATACGGTCGAACGCTTTACTGTAATCCGTATATATAACATCGGCTTGAAACCCACTGTCCATAGCATCCGTTATAAATTCATTAAACAGTACCAAGTTACTTACAGTCGACCTACCTTTTAAGAAACCATGTTGAGAATTGGGAAAACTAGTTTTTAATGCATCATAGAGCTGTTCATACACAATTTTCTCAAATACTTTAGCTACAACACAAAGTTTAGATATCGGACAATAGTTGGAAATTAGGTGCTTAGGACCTTTTTTGTATACTGGAGAAATAAAAGCTGACTTCCAAATATTAGGCATATGACCTGTTCGAAGAGACTCTTGCATTAGATAAGATAAGGGATAAGACAAATTGTTAGCACACCGAATAAAGAACACTGGAGGAAAGTTATCTGGACCAGCAGACTTATAAGAATCCAAGGATTTTAGTTTATTTTTAACTGTACTACAAAAAATTTCAACAGTAGATATATTTGCATCAAGATTAGTAGAGAAAATTGAACTATTTAAAGGAGTAGATGCAGTGCTAGGTTGACAAAAAGTAGAATGAAAATAATTAGCAAATAGGTCACATATTTCATTACCTGATGTAGCTACTTTATTATCGAGAGTCATGTTCTCGGGGATATTAGAGTTTTTAGATGTATTTTTTAAATGAGACCAGAATAATTTTGGATTGTTTCTAAGCGAATTTTCGATATTTACAATGTATGATTTATACGCCTTTTTTTCTAGAGTAAAGGCTCGCTTACGAAGCAAATCTAGTGTGTGGGCGTCCGATAGCATACCGTAGTTTTTATGTTTTTTGTAGTATTTATATTTTTCTTTTAAAACTTTTTTTAGTGCCGGCGTATACCACGGCGGATAATGTTTACTGATAATGGATCTTAGCGGGACATACTTATCGCGTATTTCATTTAAACGTTGGTAGAAGAAAGCCAAACTTTCTTCTAAAGACTTGTTTGAGAAACCACTAGTCCAGTCAGTGTTTGAAAGTTCGTTATTAATATCCTCATAATTTGCTTGCCAAAAACAATATTTGATACGTGACGCTGGTTTAAGCATAGTCTTGACTTCAATTGGGAATGACAAAACTAGGGCATTATGGTAGGGATCGAGCGGGACCAATGGATCGGTACAATTACTGACAATCATATTATCATTACATAAAATTAAATCAAGTAGCCGACCATAGGCATTACAGACATTATTGAACTGGTGTAAATCTAACAGCGCAAGTTCATCAATAAATTCAATTTCATTAAGCCCAACTGCACTCGGCGCTTCTAAGTAATTCATATCGTTACTTTGCACCCAAGTAATAGAACTCATGTTAAAGTCTCCAGCCACTAGGATTTTATCGTTAGGGTGTGAAATTACTATATTACGAAGATTATTTAAGAAATTTGTCAACTGGTCTGAAAAATTATATCCTTCCTTTTGATTACATAAATAAACTACACAAATGTGTAAATAGTTTTCTTCACTAATTTTTAATGAGATCCATTGATCCTCAGCCGAGGAGCACCATTCTGGACGACCCACTATACAAAATTTCTTTTGCGCGGCAATGAGAACTCCGCCTCCCATAGTCTGTTTTGTTAAATAATAGCAGCGATCACGGCGCCACACTGTGTATCTACTATCAAATAATTCACCGTCAAGTATGCTCTCAAGCAGCCAGGTCTCCGTCAAAAGAAAAATATCATAATTATTCAAACATACATTGCGCCAAAAAGACTTAGTTTTCGTTCGCAGACCACTAACGTTCTGATAATATAAGTTTATATTAGTCATAATGAAGTTATAAACAAAAACATGATAAAAATTATAATTTCATAGAAGGTATAAAAATAACATAAGTGACCACCATGTTTAACATTGGTTTCACTAATTTGGATATAACAGAGTACCACAATAGTCGGTAGTTCAGTAGAATGAATCAAATCAAAACATTGTGAGAATAAACAGGTTAATAAGAGACAGTAATGGAGATACATACTACATATACAAATGAAAGAGATAAATATGTTTTCAAGTTGACATCTGCAAAGAATACAAGTAGATCGCGTTAAATAGTTAAGTAGGTAGACATTTTTTTCACACAAATCACTACTACTAATCCGTTCAGGTATTGTCAACAACAGGCTCAAATTTAATCCGTATTGTAGTTTGCATACAATACTTAATAAATAAGTTTTAAATAAGTGGTAAATGAACAATTTAAGTATTAACGTACAACAATTGAAAATAATAGTGACCAAGGATACAATTATTTTAATTTTAACAAGTCTTGGTGTGAGTTTATCGTTAGGACGTGGGAAGTATCGTTTTTTCGTACATGAATTTTTGAAAATTTTACCCATACATATTGGAACCCTTTTTCTTTTGCAATTGACTTGGTCTTTGTAAGAAGTTTCTTGTATTCAGGGGAAAGATGATCATTAACAAAAACTCGTTGGTTACTGTCAGCAAATCCTAAGGCGCTTGCCAATAATGATTTTTCGGCACGAACTGCAGCGACGAAATCTTCTTTTATGTATCCATTTAGAAAGGAGACTATAACAGACTTTTCCTTGTTATTAAAAGTAGGTATTCTACTAATATAATTTATTTGACTTTTATCCACTTTATACTTAATAGCAATCCCAATTTTATCCAATATAGAAAATAGATTCTCAAATTTTTTAATGGGTATTCCCTTTATCTCTGCATTATTCATACGGCTCCATTGGTCACGTGATATGTCATTGCGAAGTATTATATCAATCTGAGCTTTTGTGTCCGATGCAGTATCAGCAATCATTTCCACTGAGGCTATGCGAGACTCAACGGCATCTACCCTGGAAGCAAACTCATGGATCTTCTTAATGGCTTCTTCATTAGACGACTGCAACAATTCCATATTGCTTTTTATACCTTTGACGTCGCTAATAAGAGAAGGAAGACATTCCAACTTTAGAGCCATCTCATTGAGTTTGCCAAGGATCACATCCATTTGGTCACCGCCTGGGGACATTGGATTCGGAGAAGATATACGACAGGAGGAACACTTCCAAGTAGCTCTTCTCTCAGCACCCAATCGACGATAACCGGTTTCCGAGATACCAGCACAGCTATAATCGTATTTGTTTTTACAGCTACTGCACTCCACTCCGTCACTACATTTGACGTTACAGGCCGCACAAATCATTTATAATCTCAGATTAACCGCAAGTTGAAATAAGTGAGCGACTCAGTTATAAACTGACCGGCGGTTGACAACCTCTGCCTAGCCGTGAGCGCGTAAATTTGTGTGGACGTGTGTTATTCGGATCGTGGATCACTGCGAACTGACATAGGAGGCTTTTTATCCCGTTGGAACCGGTAGGTGGCGCTGAGATCGGGTTCTAGAATCATCTTAATCACCTGGAGCGATTTTGGTGATTTTGTTTTTGTGTGTTTGAGTGGGGGTCCCCGGATAGTTTAAATCCACAATTGGAACCGGTAGGTAGCGCTCGAATCGGGTCCTAGATTTTTATTTTTCAGAGCAGGACAACGTCTGCCGGGGTCGCTCTAGTATTTTATAAATTTAATACACATACTTAATTTACTTACGACATATCCCAACAACGATATTGCGAATCTTTTACAAAAAAATCGATGCAGACATGCTTTCATATAATAAAAAAATCACGTTTGCTTGGTTAAAAATGTAGTGCGATTTTAGTGATAGTTAAAAATGCATGTGAAATCAATATTAAATTGATGTAAAACCGTTCGTGACTTTATTGGTAACATTCGTGTAATACGGATTTATCGTAAGTGAATTATGTAAATTTCCATCTTTAAAAATGTGGTCATATGCGAGCGAGATAGCGAAATCCATTTAGGTAGTCCCTTAATATAAATTATTCATTCACTTCCATCTTGATGGAGACCGAAACACGCTTGATGTATACTACCCACCCACTATTTTTAAAATTTTCTAACTCCAAATTGAACAGTCTCGATGGTCATATTTAAAAATTTCATCCGAGCAGGAACGGAGTAGGAATACAATTTCTTGCAGCCACGGGACCTGTTAGAAGCGACAACACAACACACATTCAGGTGGTACGGCATTTTCCTTTCTTGATGGCTACCGGATACACTCCTGGTCTAGGTTAGATTATGTTTCGGCATTAGTCGCCAGATTCCAGGCCCACCTACGAATCCAGCAGGACATTGGTAGAGCACCTTTTGTGTTGCTTATAGTCATAGGCCTGCCTGCAGTACCCCAGCAATATGAAATAATGACATTAAAAATAGACTCCATGGAATAATTCTGGCACATACTGAATTGCTTGCCGAAAATGTAGCGTACAAATTCTCAAATTATCATATGTAGATAGATAGTTAGATAACACTTTATTGTACACCATTACAGGAAACTTACGAACTAGTATAATATTAATTGGATACAAAGGGCGGTCTTATCGCTACTAAGCGATCTCTTCCAGACAACCCGTGGTAAGAAAATTCTGATTAGGAGTGGCGGTGGTAGTATACATCATTATTGTACGATTGCTTACATTTTACTAATAGATATATAACTATACCACATATACAAATATACACACAAGTTATATACATATACAAATCTATGTATATATCGACATAGTGTTGTGAATAAAACCAAGTGACGGAAGCAGTCAAATAACTGGATAGAAGTTTCGAGGCATTTGTTATAGAGAGAACGGGTATCGGAAATAGATTAATTGGTACATTGTCTTCAAGTTGGTACATTGTCTATTTTGTTAGCATTAGCTGTCAAATGACTGAAACGCCAGCGCCGCCCTGGTGGTGCTTGATGGAATCTACGACATGGCAAGATGGCCGCTAAATAGACTGGCATATGACACAGCGTGACGGGATTTAGTAGATTTCTACTTTTTTGGTAAAATTCATGTAAATTCTTATTATGCCATTTTTTGTCGGGGCGTCATTAAAGTCAAAAGAAACTCGGGTGTAAAAGTTAGATACTTATGTCCCAACATTTTGTCGTAATGATAAAAAAGTGAGAAAAAATCATAAATTGTAAAGATAAGAAAGAAATAATATAATTTCACTCGCTCCCTTATATTCTGCAAGATGCTTTATTATATTGTAAGCGAACTGCTGAGAGGCGAAACGCCTTACAAGAATCTGTGTTTCTACATAATTTTACTGTTGCTCCAAAAAGCACGCTTCTCAGTATATGCATTTCATCAACCGTTGTTAATCTGTTTTGAAATAATAAACGCGTGTTTATATGTTTTAAGACCGTATGTCTTAAAACAGTATGTAAAATTTTATTCAAATAAATTTAATATAAAAAAAAATTTCAATATATGCAACGAAAAGCGTTGGTCAGTTAAATAATACCATCCCTAAAATATCTAGCTTCATTTATAGCCAGGCCATTTTTGTCCCTTCCTTTTTGGGGACTCGCTAATTTTCGAAAGTTTTAATAGACTTAAAATTTTTTGTTTGTAGCTCCACTCCAAAAAAATAGAGTTTATTCAGAACTTCCAAAGCCTTTTCAAAGTCGTACCAGGTTCAGTTATTCTTCGTCCAAATATTTGAACCACATTTTAGATTTTCTGATTAGCACTCTAAAGGCTTATATCACGATTTTGCAAATCTAAGCTCACTTAGCTATTGAAGAGTATCGCACATTTCATATGAGGGGACGCGGTAACTGTTCGTGAAAGATAGATTAGATATTGTATTTAAATAATTTTAACCTATTAAAAAAATCATTTCTTTTTTGTAAAGGGTACCAAAATATTTCTAGATCGAACAAATAAAAAAGCAGAATATTTTTAACCAAAAACTAGCGGCAGCTGAACGTACGTAGGCAACTAAAAAACACATATAGCACAGCGCGACGCGGAACGCAGACTACAATATGGATGCGCGGGCGACGATGACGCCACCCACCCCCGCATCCTGCTCAACCCCCTCTGGTGTCCTACGCACGCCCTCTGCCGCCCGTCTTCGCCTTTTATTTGTAATAAATTAAAATATTAACTAAATATTATAATGCGTCGCTAACAATATTTTTTTTTTAGTTTTTATGGCAATTTCTCGATATTTTCGAAAATTCCTTTAAGAGCACTGCGTGCCCCTCATGCCCTCCCAAAAAGCCCTGATTATAGTTAATATTAAAGTAGTCGAATTGAACTGTTTAGACTATTTTATTAACTCATTATATTTCCTGTCAAGAATTGTCTGTGAAATGTTAAATTACGAATTCAAAGTTAAAACATTTCCAATGTTTGAAGCTGGTAACGCAAAGTTGTTTCTTGTTCAACGTAGCGGGTACTTGAATTATGCAAATCTGACATCGGATGCCATCGGACGTTGGACTGACGGCAAAAAGGCTTCACTTCCCGCTTGGCACGAACGACGATGCATATGTTTGAATCCAACTTGGTTTGTATTTCTATAGAGTAAAGTGAAATAACATTTTTTTATGTAGTACAGGCATGTAGAGAGGAAGGATGAAAATAGAATCACAAAACAAGCGTATGACAGTAGTGAATGGTAAAGTTGGTAACGGTAGACCACGACGTACACACCATGATCAAATAACAGAAGTGGTAAAACGAGGTCAGGTAAAAAGCATATCAAATAAACGTGCATGTATGAAGAGGTTGATGAAAGCAGATGAAGCGAAAGTTGTTTGTCAGGATCGTCGCAAGTGGAGATCTATAGTCTCTGCCTACCCCCATGGAAACATTGTTTTATAGCAGAGAGAGGTAGAGGTTAAATCATACTTCAGATGACAGAGAATAGTATTCACTGTCGAGTGTTGGAAACGGTAACCTTCAGTACAAACAAGTCCCACAGCTATGTCAATAAATTTATTACCATTTAATTTGTTCAAAACTACGTTAGAAAATAAATTCTCCATTGTGAGTATTGCATAACGAAGTGTAAATAATGAAATGAGTGTCATAACAAAGAACCGCTTCGAGAGCTCGCGGCTCACTGTGGCCACCGCACGCCTCCGCTTGCCGCGCCTGTCTTAGGCCCCCGTCACCACGCATTCAGTGTGGACGCACACATACACGTTAAGCGAACACTCGGCCCGGCTACATGGTAGGCGGAGTGGGAGGTGCTAGGTTTATTTTCGTTACGGAATTTCTCAATTCGGTCGCCGCACTCAAGCCCACGATAAAAGCTATGCAATAGCTTTAAAATATTATATTTATAGAAAAACAACAACCCTTACTCGTAACGACCAATCAGGAGTCAGGGTGCTAATGAAGGTCACGATGACACAGATAAGCCCGCGTGCGCAGGTAGCTAAGTATCGATAGCGAGTTGCATTGCGTGCACAGTCCTACTGTCAGTGACATTTATTGCTCGACGACTCAGTTTAAAATGCGTCGACTATAGTACAATACGTGGTAGCGTAATGGCTAGCGCACGCGTCCTTAACTCAAAAGTCGCGGGTTCGATCCTAGCCGGAACGCATGCACCACTTGGGTATTTTCTGACCTAATATGCATATTGTTACAATTACCACGTGCTAACAACGGTGAAGGAAAACATCATGATGCAACCTGCACATCGAAATAACCAATGTGTCAAACTTGCCAAGCCGCCTTGGACTAGCATGGCGGGTATACCGTCCATTCCCCTACCGTGGGAGGCTCGAGCCCAGCAGTGGGACAGTTATGGGCTGTAGTTATTTTTCATAGTATAATACAATACACATCGCAATATAGATACGTTATAATTATATAAATATGCAAATTATAGGTAAAATCACATGTTAAGCTGTAATGGAAAATTAACCCATTAGTCATATTTATTTAGCCATCAGGTTATCATCAGTTTGGAAAAAGTTCAATTTTCATTCGTTTTGTAAAAATCTCAATTTCGCCGAACATCTCAATTCACAATTTTGTGATTTTATCGTTCACGATGGAGCGACAGAGGGGTGCGATATTGCTTATCTGACAGGTAACAGGCGGAGGTGGTGTTGCCAGGCGTTTACATTTGTCTACGTTTTTAGTATTGTGACAAAGATTTAAAGAATTCTAAGTATAGGGACACATCAGCGGAAATTCCGCCCAGTTCAGATTAGCGATCCTTCCATCGCCGAACTTTCCGCACGGAACATTCCGTAGAAGTGTCGTTAGGCTAACAGTTCTTTTTTCGCCACTAGTCGTCGACGAATAAAATCGTCCAACGTCGAAATAAAAATTAAATAACATACTGTGCTTGTTACTTAGTAAGTACTTTTTCATTGATGAAAGATACCATAGAATAGAATAGAAGATACTGTATTGCATAACATTATGATACAATAATAATTCAAAAAGTTTTAAAGCTATTTCTTTAACCTTAGGATGGATTAGAGAAAAATGTGTAACAAGCGGGTTTTGCAACATAACTAGAATAAAAAAGTGTATACATATAAAACTTTGAAATGGAAAATTTAGCAGATATAGATATAACACAAAAATATACATATATTGATAATAATAATTCGCTGGGGCGCTTTGTGGCGAAGCCTTGTGAGTAGCGACACCTCGGACCTGACTTAAGATCCCCGCTTCCGTGTTTGCCTTAGCCAGCTAGCAGCTTTAAACTTTTTCTCAATTTTATAGATTTTTTCGTGTCTTAGCAATTTGTTCCTGACAACACAGTTCGGTGGGCCCGGGAGTCGGGAGGGCAGAGAGCGGCGAATGACGGAGGATTTTACAAAATCAACGACCGCTTTCATACTGCCTGCCTCCAATCTTCACTAAATTAATATACTTATTCAAGGCATAATTTCTATTTATTAACGTAATTTTATTTATTTTTCAGCTGTCAAAAGGCTATTTTTTTGATACACGATTTCAGCAGACAGGTCGACGGCTCACCTCATGGAAAGTGGTCTCCATCGCCTATGGACTTGTAACAATGTGCTGCCACTCTCTAAATGGAGACTAGAACTTGGCCACTAATGCCGGAATAAGGTAGGTGCGGGTAATAAGGCCTAAGTACCAAAAATACAATTTAAAAATGTTTGATGCCGCTCCAGGACACACTTGCAGGTAGCTAACACTCCTAGATGGTACTTTAAGCTTGTCGCGACTCGTCGCTCGTTTTTTTCGACCAGTGCGGAGTGATTCATTTGTGAGGAGCGTTTGTCCTGCGCGAATAATAAAAAAATGTTCGTAAGTAATTTTTATAATATTATACTTTTATATAATATAACAATTTTCTGTTTTTCATGCTTTTATTGACCTTTGATGTCTGAGTGATATGTCATGAACCAATTTTTTTTTTTTTATTGCGGGAGATCAGCAGACAGGCAGACGGCCCACTTGATGGACAGCGGTTACCATCGCCTATGGACATTTGCAACACCAAATGTGCTACGAATGTGCTGCTGCTCTCTTTAGGGAGCCTGGAACCTGGTCACTAATGCCGGAACACAACACAAGGTTGTTATGGCGACATACTCTAGACCAGGGGTGGTAGCCATCCAGTCGGGCAAATGCCCTACCACCTGGCTGTGGGTTGTTTTGTCGCCTCTTACGACAGGCCGAGAGACCAATTATTGTACTTTTTTGTATTTCTTTATACACCACAGCAGCGGTTATTAAGGCCTACTAAATTTGGCAGTAGGCCTTATTATACTCCTTTTTTGTAACAGTATTTGTCACCTTTACAAGTAATTTTAATGTTGATGTACAAATGTTATGGATATTTACAAGTAATTACGACTGTTTACTAATTGGTTTATTGTCATTATAGTGTGTGGCGGCATTATGTGCACAGCACTAGTTGCGCGTCACATCACTAATACAAAAAGAAAACAAGTCTGTCATATTATGACAGATATAAAAAAAGCACTTCCTTCCCGGCAAAAAACCATCGAATCATCAATACTAATATTGTACTTTAATGTGTTCATATATAACGCTCTACTTGTGGAATTAAAGTGCCTACTATTCATGCGTTCTGGATTTTCATTTATCCACTGCCGACCCGGAAGTGTCTAATACCTCCACAAGTGCCTACATCACAATGCCCCCCAAACGAGCTTTATGGTCTGAAAATGACTTGGAATCGGCTGTCCAAGCAATAAAAAGAGGAATGCTGAGCATATATAAAGCTGCCGATAGGTATAATGTTCCCAGGAGAACTATTAGAAACTATCTCCGGACCGGAAGTTTGAAAAAAACACTAGGTCGAAAATCTATTCTTAGTGATGATCAAGAAGCCTGTTAAACAAAGAAATTTGTTTTAAATTTGAAGACTTTAGGCATGATTAATGCATATTTATTATAATTGATCTCAATTACCAAATGTTACAAGCCTATTTTGATTATTTATGAATGTTAAAATCTTAGGCCTTATTATCCTACCATAAGGCTTACTAACAAGATTTTTGAAAATGTTTAATTTTATGTATGTTTACGGCAAAAGTGGCATTTTTTTGTTTATATTTTACAGTGATTGGTCTGTGGGTTTAATTAATACTATGATTTGTTGATTCGGATACATAGTTTTTATTTTATTTCAAATCTCCCTTAAGTAGGCCTTATTACCCTCACCTACCTTATAACTCAAGCTTCTTATGGCGGCAGACTCTAGACGAGGAATGGTAGCCAACCAGAGGGGCCCTACCACCTGGCTGTGGGTTGGATTGTTTTGTAGTTGCTTACGAGAAGCCGGCCCGGCCGCAAGAAATTGTATTGTTTCTCCGTTCCTGAACGTTCCTGATTTTTAACTAGATAATAATATATCATTAGGTTTTGTTGTATATAGTTTCATCCGCCGCGCTCTTGTCAGCGTCGGCGTACCGGCCATGCTAGAACCGAATGGCCTGATGCGTGACGATGGCAAGCGACCGGACGGAATGTCACTCGTCCCTTGGAAGATGGGGTGGCCGCTAGTGTGGGATGCGGCTGTGTTGATACACTGGCCTCATCACATCTTCCAATACCCGAGTCAGGGGCTGGCCACGCCGCCGCTTCAGCTGAAGACGCCAAACTTGTGCCGTTTGGGGTTGAAACATTAGGCCCGTGAGGCCCTTTGGCAGTGTTTAAAGAATTAAAGACATTAGAAACTCTTTGATACCACCCGTGATCAGAAGGCTGGCTCATATTTTTCACAACAAATAAGTGTTGCCATACAGGATGGCAATGTATCCAGTCTTCTGGCCACAATCCCCGTCGACAGTAATATGCTACATAATGTATTTTAGTTTCAATGCCTTTGTTTTATTTATTTATAATTATTTCATATATAGGCTGACGTTGGACCGATATTGCATCTGATGTCAAGTGGAAATCAGTGCAAGCTTACCTAGAAGATGCCTGATCATATGCGTTTGTCTATAAATTTACCTAAAAATTAAAGCAGCCATCATTTTATAGTAAAACTTTTACTTGTTTTAAGCACGGTTTTTATTCCGAAATGCTACGGTATGGTAAATTAGATTAAACTCTCAGTATTCAGCTACTTTTTTAACTATTTGGTCTTGAAATTCAAAAACCGAAAAGGTATTTGGCAGAGCCAAACTTTCGTGGTATCATCTCTAGTTAAAACTATTAATATTTTTTAATCGAAATATACACACATTTTTGAGTAATATGTGCATTTTTTTCCACGATTTGGTACTCGGTGTTCGCTTGAGTACTACGCAGTATTCAAATCAAATCAATTTATTGTCAAAAAATATGCAGAAATAATGCTTACATAGGTTCCGCACTAGGACTAGCCTGTATCGCGGGACACCAAGTAAGTGCGTGACTGACATATCAATTTGTATCTATAATACAAAATTCTAAAAATAGATGTAAACTTGTTTGTCTGTGTATGTGTGTGCAAATCATGTAGGATGTGTGTTACCAATATTCTGACATATATAATAAGGTTAATTTATATGATATATTCGGCTGAAAGGTGCGGTATATAAATATGAGACGCGTTTATTTATTATTTGAGATATAAAGTGAAGTTTTGGTAGTTATAAGAAACCAACTCAGCAAGTCTGATTATGCGGACATTGACTTGATTGTGAATAGTCTAGCATCCGTAAATGCGAATTTAGTCAAAGTCTATTTTAATAATAATTAGTTTCTCGGTCACAAATTTTTCATAATACTTCTTTTCTTTAAAAAAAATGTATTATATAATTTGTAATTCCCTTTGTCATCTGTGGGGGATTATAAATAACCTTTCTTTAGTTATCTCTGTAACTTTAGTATGTAAGACTACAGCGGCCTTGTTGCCAAGCCATAAATATAAAAAGACTACAGCTATTAGCCGCCCAAATAAAAATAAAATAACCACGAGGGCCTTCTAAATTCAAAAAGTGCGGATCTGATAATAATAAATAAAAGATGTCCCATAACTATAGCCTACCCGGCCGAATACCGAATAGCTAAAAAGTAGTCGAAACCCGAATAGAAGCCGAATATTCGTAGCATCTTTAATTTTATTTCTCGATGAATTTCTCTATATTTTACTATCCGTGAGCCTTGCGGACTGTAGGTAACATTATTCCGCAGCCAACCTCATTACGGGTGGCCGTTTCACGTTCCATATTCAAAAAGCTATCAAAATTTGAAATTCGAATCAATCGTTTAGATAAACCACGAGCGGAGTAGTTGTCTGCGCTTTGGATTATTTGAATTTTGTAACTCAATTTGAATTTCGAACTGTTTCTAGTTGTCATTTCAAATCGTGTATTTAATATAATAGGTAGGATAGAATAGGTATAAGATTGTTAAGGCACGTCTACACTCTTTGGTTAGTAGTTATTCCATGTTGCATCGTTGGAATCCTGTGATATTACGGTTTTGCTCGACTCATTCATATCTCCACTGCAGTCATCTCGCCTAACTTATAATTTGCGTCAGTATCAATATTGCGTTTAGTCTGTTTTTAGCTTTATAAAACGTGCAAATGCTGTGATTCGTCGAACTTTAAAGTAGCTATAATATGCGTTTGTTAACTGCCATTATAGTTGGTCCATTTTTAAAACCATGAATAAAGAAGAAACCATTGTAGACAGTTATACACATCTCTAGACAAAGTCACTTATACATTTATTTAGGTAGGTACTGGTTTGAATTAGTAATATTATTAGAGAATACAATCAGCCTTATAAAGTATACAAGTAGTCATTTCATGAAAATCAGGCCATAGATTCGTCTTAGCATTTTGAAATACTTTCTAGTTTAAGCAACGGTGTAGCGTGGGTGTCGGCCGCCGGGGCAGAAAAACAATTTTACCGCCCCGTTATTTAGGTACTTCAATTTAATGTTACTATATATATATATATATATATATATATATATATATATATATATATTATATATATATATATATATATATATATATATATATATATATATATATATATATATATATATATATATATATATATATATATATATACTAATATTATAAAGAGGTAAAGTCTGTGTTTGTGAACGTATAGCGGGTAATTTCTGGATCTACTGAACCGATATTGGAAATTCTTTTTCTTTTGTGTTGCCAGCAATCGCTATAAAATATCATTCAAAGAAAGGGGATTCATCAAATTCGTCACAGAAAAAGTAACGAAAAACTCCGTGTTTTTTTTCGATCAGTCCGAATTTGTAGTTGCGATAAAAATATGAAATAGTTCAAATGCTTATATATATTTATTTATTGTGATACGTCACTCAATTTAAGTTTAACGATAAAAGGCAACAAGAATAACTATATTTTTAAACACAAAGGGAGCATATCTAAATAAAACAACACGTGTAGTATAAATCAGATTGTTTTAATTTACTTTATAAGTTTTATACAAATCGAACACTACTTACGATTATTCAATTTAACGAATAAACACATTTTACCCGTTCTCGTATTTATATTACAAATTTACTTTTGTCTTTTATTGTTTTTTAATCAATTATTAAGATAAAAGCATTTATACGCCATCTCTTCTAAAACTTGGACATTTGTATGAAAAGTACTGAATTATATAATATAAAAAACTTGGAAAGAATGAATTAATAATTTAAGGGAACAATTAAACTTACGTGTCCAAATTTTGGAAAATTTTACAATAATAAATAAATGCTTTTACCTTTTGCTATTATTTTAAATCTATTACAAAAACCTCCATAGGGGCTTTTTAAACTTATAGTTAATTATTCGGCTGTCTTTTTAACATTTGCAGTCATATTTTAATTAATTAATTTAATATAACTATTTCATATGGATAAATTATAGGAACACAATGTGTGTGAGTGAGACAGATACCCAAATTTATAATTGTGAAAAGGACAGAGCTTGTTCACGTTTTTATGTAGTCCATCATCCATTTAGATATGAGTATTATGATAACAAAAGTTTTCCACGCGGCTTCATTCGTATAAACCTACTTTGGAAGCGTAGCCCTTTCGGAAATTTTGTTTTGAAAAAAATACTATGCAACTCAGTTACCAAGAGGGCTTTAAATATACCAAATTTCATCATTAATAGGTTCATTTTTAAAGCAGCGAACAGTACAAAATTAAACAACTATAGTTACTTTTACAGTATTGGTTTAAATATCGGCGGTATGTCGACAATGAATACCGAAGTACCTTGTCCATATAACCCAAAAGACTCCAGACTATATGGAAAGAAGGCTGACCTTATCAAGGTATGAACTTGCGATAGATCTCCAAATAGATGGATTGACCAGGTTGCTGACCAACTGAATATGGTAATAAATTCGGGCCTCTACCATAGCCAACACGAATTTCGGGAGAAGAGAGCAAGTATGCACGACCATCAAGGTTACAACCCTAAGCAGTTTGGCTTAGAAGAAGATTTTTTGTGAATTTTAAGTTTTTTAATTGAAAAACTATTTCCGATATTCGATCTTCACAGATTTTATGACATTAAGCACAAATTTTATTTACTAATACTCCGCCAAGCGTGTAACACAAGACCGCATTAATAACGTGAACGCGAATGTGGGAGCATTCAACTTTCATCTTTAGCATACCAGATAAACTGCAAGACACTCATACTCACTGGTATGGTACGTTTTACAGAAGCTAGTAAATACGATATCATGGAAAACAAAAAGTCTCTATACCATCTTCTTTTAGTCATCGAACTCTAAAACCAATCTTACCGGATTATTGTTTGAACGGTTGAAGTCGCGTAAAAGACAAGGTTTCGTAATAAAACATGAATTTACAATCCTGATAGTTACTATAGTAACAACAATAGACTCCAGAACATTAATTATAACTTTAGCCCAACAATTATGATTGTAATAATCTTTGCCGGATGGGGGACTAACATAAATTATTTTAAGTGCTCTGAATTACATTAATATGACAACTGTGTGAAATGTAGTTATTGCGTAAAATACTTGTTTTGGTATTATCTGGTTAAAGGCCATACAAACTCATTCGTCTACAAACAAAAAAATATGTAAAAATATACCCTTGCAAATACATATATTATTATGTCAATAAGAAGTGCGTCATGTAAAAAGAAGTGAAACAGATACGCAGCTTTTACATGTTTTGTAGGTAAAAAATATATATTAGTTTGACATATCGTCGACATCTATCCGGGACCTTGTAACTACATTTTTGGTCACATTGTTTTTTTCGTCTCATTATTTACAATTTGAGATACAATTTTGATGAAAAATGATTTTAAAAAATGTAGTTACAAGGTCCTTAGGTCCTGCACTTACAGTAACGATCCTAAATTGGAAAAGACGTGAAGAAATTATAAATACTTCGTTTAAATAATCCAATATTATCCGACTCCGAACACAAGCGAATAAGTGTGTACGGCCCTTTTTATTGAATACGCACGATTTGAAATGCTAATAGCGAGTGGCAGGTGTATTAATTTAGTATGTCGTTGATCACGTAACCGATCAACGCGTTTTCGGTGATAGTACGTTTAATATGAATAATTACAATACAAATGTAATTAAATTATTACAGGTGCCGTAATATTAAAGAACACACAGTCAAAGTTTGTAGCAAAATGAACTGTTCGATTTTGATTAATAGATTTTTAAATAGAAACACATTACGAAACAGTGTTAAAACCTTACAGTAGAGTATAGTAGTAGAAATAATGTGTAGAATTCCAAAATACCTGTTTTATAATTAAAGCATTATAGTTATTCTTGTGCGGCCAGTCCATTACGTAAGAAAGTTGCGGAACAGAACTGTATAAAAGTACCTGTTATTATTTGTCTCTTTCCTTCTTGAATTGATTTACAGAAGTCGCGTACGCACTCGTTTTGGTATTTGTGCAAGCGAGAAAGCATTATCACATGTGCTTGAGAAATAGAGATGGGAATAATCAGATGTTATACCCAGTCTCATTTGGACTATAGATACGTTTTAAATATCTTCTGTGTGTCGAATAAAGTTATAGTAAAAAACTTCTTTACATTTTTGAACGGACACATATTTTTTGTGCATTTTTGTATATTATTTAAAATTAATATTGTATTATGAAATCATGTAACAAAATATAGTACGTAGACGTTAGTAAAACCCCAAAAATTTAAAAATAATGCAATCACTTTTCAACACACTGGTTGGTTATATATTTTTTCATCTTCAGCTCTCATTTGAAAAAAAAATGACGGGCATATTTTTTTACTTGTTCTTTTTTTCGCATCTTTCTTTCATTGTTTACAGTTTTATAAGGTATTTAATGTTAACATTATGCATTTTTCAACTTTTCCAAGTTAATATGAAATCTGGAGAAAAATGCACTTTGCTATGTTTTGTTTTTTTTCATATAAAGTTACTTTACATTCCACAAATACCACATTAAAATATGTTGATTTTGTTGTAACTTAATTCATAATAATAATATTATTATTTTAAATACAACCATTTAGGAATATACGAGTAAGTGTGAACGCTTCCTTAATTCTTTCCGATTTCGCTACTTGTGCCGATGTGTATTATTGTATTTTTTTTATATAATTAAAAACCCTTTTGAAGCATCTCTATGCTACCCACGATTGGTTATAAATTTCGAATATCGATAAAAATTTACATGAAATCGACAAACAAATGTAAAAACCGATCGCGCGAATCAATTAAGTACCGAACAACCCTCAGTTTCATATTTCACCGAGCGATTGAAATGGAGGATTGAATTACGCATCTGAAATAATATTTGTTCTGCGGCTAACAAAAAAAAATATTACATGTGAAATATTATAAATTTAAAAATAACAATTTCATTCATTTTATTTCAAAAAGCACATCTTTGTTGCTCAAAACACTTTTTGTTGACCAATAGAGTTTCCTCACTAGTGCAGAATTTTGAATTTAGAACGTTACGAAATGGCGGTATTATTATCATTTTTCTTGGTAAACTGTATTATTATTGTTATTTTTTTAACTATTAATACGAAATATTTGTATTTTGCCAGTGATTTCAAGAACTGTATATCACAAGAGAGTGAAATGATATAATATGTTTTGAAACAATCTATATACTCAGGTTCTAACATTATTATTACCTGCATGTCTGATTCAAAAGATTCAAGCAAGTTTGTAAATCAAATACAGAGTTTCTTCAGTTAATCAGAAATCAATCTAGGCACTTACAAGAGCAAAAATTGTTGTTGTTAATCGAGTAGCAAGATTTATTTCATAACCAAACATTGACGACAAAGACAAGATCTTAAAAAGCTTTTGCGTTTATTGTTTTTTTACGAAGTTTACTTTATGTTTATAGTACTTTTGTGCATAAATTTGTGCTATCGTCCAGGACTGTATTTAACTTGGCCAGTTGTATAAAAATGTATAATAATTATAGTATGTGTGCACAATGTGTGTATGAATATTTGCCATATAGATACAGAAATGATTTACTAAATAACATTGTCTGTATCTTAGAGGCGCGTGAGTATTGTAATGTTCACTATGAATATTGGTGTCTTTTATATTAGATTATTTTTAACCCGGTCCAGAGCAGACGATTTTATTATTATTTTGAAACTGTGTTTTCATCTTCTAATCATTTTATCATTATTATTTTATTTATAAACATAACACTACCGGTGCGGACTTGACACTCGTTTCACAACCTTTTATATATTTTGAAGGGTCTACTGCAAGACTGATAATTTTTATGACAAAAAATTATGTTTACTAAAAATGAAGAATGTGACAAAATTCATTTAGAAGAGAAAATAATAATTATTAAAGCTTGAACATTTATTACAAAATGACATCATAGCCATTTAATCATATTAATATATAGAAGTAAATGCTGATTTTATTATTATTCAGTAATAATTACCTACAACAATATTAATCAGAAAAGTTTTACTGAAATTAGGAAAGACAGGAGCCCAAACCCAAAAACGATAACCTGTGTATACGTAACATTTCTGTTGCACTGATTTTTTGATATATTTATTTATTCGTTTTATCCATACAAATCGGTTTAATTAAATTTGAAATTTGCTGAGAGGTTCTTCTATAAATACTAGGCAAGAACAGAAGATATCAAGTAAGCTTACATTTCTTTCAAAAACATATCATTCTTGCATAAAATCAGTGGCCCCTTCGTTTATATAATAATTTTAACTAAAAATAAGTTTTCAAATTGGCTGATCCGTCCGCTTCGGCAACATCATGTCTTTAACATTAACGTTTATCATAATGTTAACAAAGATCCTAGTTCGTTTTCATTTAAATATTTATTTTACAATAGAATTGTCAACTTTTATAATTTATTTATAATCCTATATAATAAATAATCAAACGCAATTCGAATATTTATGAACGTTTGGCACTAAAATTTAATTAATTTTTCACATTTTTCGTTTATAAATTCACACACAAATCGATAAATAATATTGGGTTTATTAAAGTGTAATCTTCAAATATATACGTAACAATAATTATTAAATATTTTAAAAATAATCATATATTATATACACATAAACCACTCAATGAGTTTGTCGGAGATAAAAATTATATGCCAATAATTTCAAATTATTAACAATTGCAATGATTAATTTAGAAAATGAACATCGAGTACACGTAATTTGAATATTTTTCTTCTAATACAAATATTATAATAACAGGCATTGCATTAAAAAATTATAATAATAAATCATTAAACTTGAAAATCATTCCATATTTAAGAGTAATAATAAAGTCTTTCACATTATTACGAGAATATTGGCATGTATAAACATTCCCTCGTGATATATCTCGAGCACCAAATTTCAAACATAAACTTTGCATGGTATAACATGAATAAATATTTAAGAAATAAATTTTATACATACGTACAATTGATATCCTAATAACTTAGTTAAATCCTAAATAATACACACTGTGTATCCCATATCGTTCTCTTTACACAATTCCTATTAAATTGAATATTTCTTAATTATTTTATTATTATTTTCAATCATTAATCACAAAAAATACAATTTTCATAAAAACATGATACACTTCGAAGATGTTGTACACCACATTCATTCGATTACAAAATAAAAATCGACAATAAACTATTTTTTACAAAACGAAATACACATAGAATCGCATTTTATTATAACCTACGTTAAAATCACTACTTATTAGTGAGCGTCCTTAATTATTAGTTTTTATTTATTTATTATTATAGTCTAAGGAAAATCTTTACCCAAAAACGACCTGAGTTTTGATATAGTATACAATTAATTAAATGTAGTAGACTCGATTTTTATTTTTTGAATGAACCAAACACGCAACTGTAACGCTGAAACTTACCAAAGAGACTAAATATGAATTCTCATGCCCTTAACTTGAGCAATTATGCATTTCTTATTCATATTTCTTTTGCCTATTTAACCGTCTTCAATTTTTTAAAGATATTCTTTCCAAATTTTACTAAGATCTATACTTTCTTTCTAATTCTTTAGTCTTTGAAAACGTCACAAACACATAAAGTTCCTTTCGCATGTGTACATTTAATTGTTTATTAATTGGATAAAATACTTAAAAGCCGGTATTATGTCTTCAACGAACGGCAAAAAGACAAATAATTGTTAATAAAATATTTTAACAAGAAATAATAATAATAATTTTTAGTTATATATTCGTATAACTAACAATTATTATATCTATTATAAAAATAAGCTTATAATTATTTTCGAACCCATCAAAGCTCAAGCCGTTAATCAGTAAATAGGACTTCCAAATTGAAGGATTACGACATTTACTAGGCTTCCACGACATCTATAAGAGAGAAATTGATGAACGGACATAGAATTGATAAAATTACTGTATCCCATTAAAACAAATAGCTTAATATGATATATCCACTACAATATGTGCTTATAGGGCCTAAATAAACTACCGCCTTGAATATTCGCTACGAAATTATATACCGTTTTGGTTTTTATTACATTTTTATATTATGTCAAATGACAAATAATAATAATAATATAATGATTCTTGCGACGGGCAGATGCCATAGTCCCCATATTCCCAGACCTAGTACCACTAGCAATTCACCCCAACAGTCCTGTTTCCCACGTAGTCCTGCACTGGCCGGGGCTTGTCCTTGGATGCGTTATTATATGGTATAGGCAGGGATAATCGTCGGTCAGTGTCACGCCACATTTACATTAATTTTGTCAAGGGGCTTCTACGTGTTGGCCTTCCCATGGTTCCACGCATGCCCTCCAAAATTCCAGGCCATTTTTATGGCCCGTGGTCTCAAAAGACATATAAAGATTCAAATTTAAAAAAACGCTTTTAAGCAATCTGACATAATTATGTTCATTTAAAATGATATCTATATATATCACACATCTTACAAGTAGCATATTAATATATTCATGTGTTTGTGAATTTTCAGTGTTTTAGCTCCTATTTTATTCCAATATAATTTGATATTCGACGATATATTTTTTAAACAAATAACATCATAGTTCGAAAGAGATGTTAAAAGATTTTTACACATGAGAAATTGTATCTAGAATGTATAAAATTGTGATTGTTTTGTATTTTTGAGCAAAATCTAAGTAATATAAAACATTTTAGACTTCTAAAACAAATGTGATTCGCAAATCTATAATGTTATTCCTAAGAATTGATTTTTATATAGAAAATGTATTTTATTTGTTATATATTTTTCATATATATAGAAATTCGACAGAGCCAGCCTGAAGGAAGGCTGGTCTGTTAGAAAGCTTGTTATTTACTATTTAATTTATAAGTTAACGTATGGTTAGGAAATGATGGGGCTAACATGCCTATATGGCAAAAGTCTCAAATAGAGAAAAAGATATATAAAAATCAAAATAAATACTATATGAAACCCTATTTTTTCTTTGTTGTGTAACATTCTTAATATTTTACTGTTGAAATTTATGTGGGTAGTACAGGTTTGTCGTATGTGAATTCTTTCAATTTTTACTTTGAAAAACGTAATGTACGAGCGAGATAGCAAATTATGTCCGGTTTCTATATCTTACTTTACATTCACTTGCCTTAGCATCAGCTGACATTTAGCATTACTTATATGGAGGTTATGTCAAATTTTGACTGATAGTAAGGGAAATAAACGGTCGGTAAGACATAGGAACCGGGTATTAGTTAGCCTCTTAAGACTTCTGAAATAGTAGTAACGACCAGCTATTTAATGACAAATTACAAAGTCTCGAACATTGACACAGGGTTGTCAGCTTGTCGGTTTTCTATCGGATACATTTTGGAGAGTGTGCATTGGAGCTTTCCAATTTTATCTCGCCGTTACCCTTCCATCATCGGGCAACCAGACGGACTGGCATGCGGCACCGCTTTATGGTCGACTTACCACCTATACGAACAAAGCGCTTTGCGTCCACCTTCATTACGCTCGCCGCAAAGGAGTGGAACTCATTGCCGGAGTCTGTTTTTCTCAAAACCTATAAACCTGGGTGTCTTCAAGACTCGTGTGAAGGCCTAAGATACCTAGACGGTAAGCGTGCTCGATCTTAGACCATATCTCCGCTCAAATCGAGCGAGATAATGCTCAAACGCGAACCTATACGTGATAAAAAATATGTATAAACATATTTTTTATCGTACGATATAATGTATATAATGTACGTAATAGAACACGTCTCGAATATTCAAGGCGACAGACAAGTCCATTGGTAGTCCGCTTAAACACTTCCTGCCAAAGACTGCTTCTAAATTGTGAAGAACTAATTTAGTCTTGTCCAGTCGTCTAATATATGTTAATATATACAAATACGCTCTATGCGGTCCTATATACATTGTATGATGTATTTTTCAATATTGATTATGTTTGCTACTATTTCAGATGTACTGATTGGTATTTATAATTAGATTATTAAATGATTCACTGAGGCTTTATTATAAATTAAATTCGTCATATTAACTTAATGAAAAAAGTCGATACTTAATATGATTTTTAGGATCTGACCTGAAAATCATAATTATATTTCTTAATTAGCATATGCTAGCAGAACTTCGTTCGCGTTGTCATAACGAGTCGGCGCACTTATTAGTAAATTGCAACGGCCATCTGTTTGATTATAGTTTACTCACTTAAACGACGTCATTCGATCGGTTTAATAGTATACTAAGTGTTAACCGGGATTTGAGCTAACTCTGTATTGAGTAATTTAAATCCATTTAGTAATTTTGACGTGATTCTCTAACAGAACGATAAAAAATCTAAAAATTGTATTTTCGGAATCTGCATGTCGAATCAGTCCTCTCTATTCTCTCACTCTCTTGACTTCTCTATATATTGTAGTATAGATAATGTTTCTATTAATAAGGTGAGAATTCAGTTACAAAGCCGAAAAATAATTTTCAATCACTAATCAGTACATCCAAACACAGTCCTCGCTGCGTAAGCTCAGCTATGTATTTGTGTGGAGTACACAGGTGGTGTACACTCACACCAATACAAACAATACGGCTTGTGGCGTGGCGCATCCTGCGCTTGGTATCTGCCAGTATACTCATTTTGACACGCGGTCTGAATTAAAGTTGGGTGGATTATAAAACGAGTTTGCAAGATTAATATGACATTTTGTAGTGAACCACTACAATGTACCACTTCAAACGAGGCGAGGAGATGTGTGCGGTTTGTACCGCGGCAGTACATTTGAGGCGATGAGGCTGGTGCGGGGGTGAGCTTTATTCCCACATTTGTCCCGTACATAACTTCTAGTTCGGAAATGTTCGATAAGAATCGGATGCGATCGGCTTCGATCACCTCATTTCACTAACAGTTGTAATGTCATATTGAACCTCTTTGTCATTGTACTGTTGTCGTCGTTCCGTCCTTCCTCTTACGTTTGACGCGTGCGTAGTAGCGGGACAAAGTTTTTGCAGTAGTACAAATTTTAATTTTGTACGGGACAAATGTACTGCCTCACACGTGTACTATCTCACACGTGTACTACCTCACACGTGTACTACCTCACACGTATACTACTCATCACTAGGCTGAAGCGCAGCGCGTCCCACACGCGTCACCTTTCCGCGCACTTCTCTATTATCGCTAGCTCTCACAGAAATGCAAAGCTAAGCTCACGCCGCGAGAACAGTACACAATTATTATAATGCGAATAACAGTGAAAAATTATACCGTTCTTTTTCTATAATAATAATATAATACTATAAAGCGGGTGCTATAGTTATCGTATTGATGATATAATTACTAAAATATCTATAATCGATACCGATACTTACATAATTTTGTCTTTATTAATATGTCGACACATTTAATCGAGTTTTAAAAAAAGTCGCTGCAACTATTCAATTCTATCATTCATTTTTTTTAGTTTAACTAATTTTCTTAAATCAGTTTTTTTTATCTAATGTTATTTGGTTCCTTTATTTTGTTTATATTTTTATTTCAATTCCACAAATTTTAACAATTCCTGTGAATCTATAATCGCGGAGCGTTCATTTTATTTTCATTTTACGATATCGATTTTAATATTACGTTTGTTTATCGACAACTGTAATTTTTATTTCATTTTATATAAAGGACAAAATTTTCTATTGTCTTTATATTATTATATTCTATGACATTTGGTCAAGTCTGATTTTAAATTATAATGTGGTGACAAAGTATTTATACCTACCCCGTTGTTACCTCGATGTAAGGGTTTCATCGTGATATTTTTCTTCATGGTCGGCGCTTGGTTCCATTTTACGTAAACAAAAGCTACACCGACAATAAATTAATAAAGAGAACTAAATTATAAATAAGTCGATTAGAATTTTCGATAATTGTCGATAAACACGCATAATATTTTAACCCAATAAAACTTTTCTCAAATAGCATCGCCTTAAGTAAACTATTTCGACCTCACTCTATCAAATACTTTTGATCCTCTTATTTACAGTTCACTTAATACCCTATGGTAACGCCGACTTCTGTGATCCCTCGTTCTGATTCAACGGATGGCCTTTCAAAGATAATATACCCATAGAACCTCTTTTGTTCGAATATCATATTGTCCCATTATAAATACTTCCCCTTGAATACATTTTATGGTTCGCGAATTAAAAACATTCCATTAAAGTTAATTGTAGAATATTATTACAATTATTATTTAATGAGAAATATTTACAAAATATTTAATTAAATATATATATAACTATATCATCAGTTTTGTTAAAGAATTATTATTTACGATCATGATAATATTCTATTATTAACTTCGTCAAATACTACACGCGTTAATGCCTTATTCACACCTAACGAGTACAGTGGCGAGAAACTAGAATGAATACCAGGTTGAACGAACACGCTAGTATAGCAGAGCTAGTTAACGAGTGCCTCTGGAGACAAAAGCACCAGCCGAGAAGTTCTTATATCTTACTATTCATTCACTTGCCCACCATCGGTTGAATTTTAACATTACTTGTATGGAGCTTATGTCAAATTATTGGCAAGATATAAGAACGAGGTAATAGCAAACAGATTGAGGTCCGACTATCTCAATTAATTTCTTAGAAATCACGCTCGGCCGAAAGTCTGTCCCAACACAGTACTCGTCAAGTGTAGTCAAGGCATTATTCTTTGGCGAAATCTTGACATAACTCCGTTCTCACTATTCGAGAATACTTATAACAGTCTACAAACGATTTAAATTAATTTACCATTTAACCATACCCCGTTAGATTTTCTATTAATACATTTTTAATTCAACAAATTATACTCGTCAACATTTATCCGTAAATAACATTCTAGTAACATCACAATCGTTTTTATAATATGTCGGTCTTAACTAACTTAATGATTTCTTTTATATTTTAGTTTTATCTTTTACTGTCTTGCGACATGTCGAACGCTTCTCGTGTTTGATCCTATATATAAACTATTTCCTGCAACCTGCAAAAGTTAACTCTAGACTTCGCTCGGATGACGTAAGCGCGAGATACTGTCTCGATCGTATGCGTCGATGACGAGAGCGGTAATAAGGCGGGGGTCGGGAAGCGAGCGCGCATTCCGATGAGGTCTGAGGTCTTGCAGACTATATGATGCAAAAATATCATCCAAACAGAACAAGCAGTCGCAGAGGAAAAGGATACGATAGACAAAGATAGACGTGCAGATGGACAGACGTACGAACGTGACGGTTATATGAAAAATTCTGTGTTTGCTCAAAATCCATCGAAATCATAAAAGAAATTACAAATATCTTAAGTTTGAATCCTTAATTATATGTATAGTCATGATCTTGATTAAACTCAAGATCATGACTATGCAAAAACCTCATTGAAAAAGCACTTTTGTCAAATTATCCAACTTTTACAACTACTTGTATATACCTACTTCAAATAAAAAAAGACAAATCAAACCAGGCTAATTGGAACTGCTACGATCAGTCAAAAAAATATTCAATTCTATGCAGCCGTTGTCAAATCAGAGACCAAAATACTCCTTTTATTTATATTTATATAGTTTAATAGTTATCGTTGACTGATTAGATTTTTTTAGACAATAATAATTCCGATCTCTACAGCATATTATTTTATTTAAACTACAGTAGAACCTCTTTAAATTGAACTTGAAGGTAGACGCCAAAAAAAACGACTTATAAAGTTTTCGACTTATGGAGGATTTCGATTTAGCGTATTTTGTAAGAAAACTTTCGACTTGTAGAGGTTAAAAATTATTCAAATAATCGAGTTATTAAGGCTGTAAAATCAAATATGGCTATGTTCGAGATACAGAGCTCCAATTAATTTTTTCGAGTAATAGAGGGAAATAAGTGCTGAATTTGCATATCGGGAGTGACTAATTATTTCAATTAGTGACTCCTTGATAACGATGGATACAATAAACTACGAGAAGCGTTCGAGGATTTAATATTTGTCGTGTGCGTTTCATTCACGTATTTATTTTATTTTATTTTAAATATAAACAGCGTTCATGTCTAATATTAGTTCTCTCGAAGTTCAGTTGGGATCAAGTGTCTCTCACTGCACGATGATGTGGGGAGCCGACAGTAGTACTGCCACCGTTGCAATTATCGTGAACAATGTGAACACGAACAAGCAGAACCTGGGGGCAAACGTACACTAGGTCTTATTTTAACCATATATACATATATTAGGGTGAATGAATTAATAAATTAGTGGATGAATGAATTAATGAAAACACTTTATTGTTCACCAAAATTAAAACTACTTCAAAATCAAAATCATTTATTGAGAAAAAAACATAATTCACAAATTTCTGAGTCATTGGTCCCCAAACTAGGTCGACCTGTATCTTGGGGACCTCCTTCCTAGTGGTACAATTCTGATTGTGAAATTATTGTTACACTATGTATGAATGCGTGCGTGCGTGCGTGCGTGCGTGCGTGCGTGCCTGCGTGCGTGTGTGTGTGTGTGTGTGTGTGTGTGTGTGTGTGTGTGTGTGTGTGTGTGTGTGTGTGTGTGTGTGTGTGTGTTATATGTGACTTGTGATATTGTGAATTTGTATGTCTAGTCTAAAAAATTAAAATTAGAAATAAAGATAAAGATTATCAATTAAAGAAAAACAAGATTTCGGGTTGTACATATTAAGTTAGTTGTGTTATATATTTATTTTTAACAATTGTTCTGTTCCATCGTAGTCAAGAGTTAAAAGCCAATTATTTAATTTTAACTAGATACAATAAATGTTGAACATAGGGCGGCCTTATCGCTTAAAGCGATCTCTTCCAGGCAACCCACTAAACAATTCATATGTTTGTATATGGAGCACTTAATTCGATTCGTCCATTGAAAGATAGAAATGAACCTTCTAATATCTGCTTATCCTTTATATACTGCATCTTTCAAATCTGGTTGAAGCGTCTAATATCAATATTATTGTTTTAATTGCCACATACTGACAGTGTCTTAACCACAGCTATGACAGACTTACATACATAACTCTGGTTACTAACTAACAAAAGCATGTCTAGGAATTTAAAAAAAATATTTCTAACAGCAAGTCAACAGTCAACTCTGGTTACTAACAAAAATATATCTAGGCTTTAAAAAATGTTTCTAAAAGTTAGTTAACTGTCCAATTTCAAAACCTAGCAGCTAACACTGCTTCTACACATGTGTAAAATTACAATATATGATATCACTCCACCGATGAGCTGAAATTGTTACAATTGGCATTAACACACGCTGCGCAATAGGCAACTTGGTTACAGTACCCATTCAAATATGTGATGGATGCTCTTTGGTGCTAAGACACCAAATTTCTTCCTAAGCATGTTATTATGTCTATTAGACGAGGTTCCCTTTAAATAAATGTTATTTGCTAGGCTTTGATTTTCCTGCACTTACCTATCAACGACCATAGCCGCGAACTTCCAGTCGCTTATTAGCTCGGCTTCCTCATCCGCCTTCTTCATCCTGGCGGTGATGAACTGGAGCTCCCTGAGGATGAGATGCAGCTCCCTATGGTGGCTGCTGAGCCCGCCACCGACATCCTCCATCGTGGACGGCCGCACGAACGACCGTCTGAAGTCCGTGCGGAATATAGAGCATCTGGGTTGGAAATTTATCTTTATAACCTATTTTTTAAGCTGCGTACAGATAGAGCCAGAGAAGATCAAATGATGCGTTTCATTGGCATTCTATGGCTCTATGTGCACGCGGCCTAAGAACAGCCTGTTAATTATCTACTATCAAAAGTCCAAAAATGGTGCGCGAGCTGAATTTCTTGCTCTCTCAGAGGACATAACGATATTCAATAACATCAACTGATTCACATAAGAAAGAAAGAAAAACTTTATTTGAAGAAATATCGACGTGATTACATTCTTTATACTTTATTATACACAAAGTATATTTTGAGAATTTGTACGCTATATTTTCAGCAAACAAGGTTTGCACTCAGCATAATGCCGTGCCAAAGTTATATCCCACACAACGCTGATTTTCCCAACCTTCCTTTTGGCGTAAGACCAAAACGACCCAATTTTGTTATATAATAAATATGAATAATTAAAAAAACTAATTCTATTTGTTTAAAATTTAGTTAGTAATAAATAAAGTCACCATCCATCGGTCAGAAATGGTAAGTTGAGCACACCTCCTATAATCATGAGAAGTTAACATCCCATAATATAACATCATTTTAATTTTATTTATGACCTGTAAATTGATGTGTAACTTTGTTATGAGTTCTAAATTTTACCAGCAATAAAACACTTTGTTACTTTAATGTTGAAATAAATACCCGTGTAACAACTTGTATCGAATTATAATTTCATAAATAATGTATGTGTAAATTTATTAATTTTACAAATAAAACTGAATATACAAAATTACATCTAGAGTATCTAAGAGAAATTAGATCATCATTCCGCTCATAATTAAAGCGCCTCCGTCTAAATAATTTCCATAATCAAATTTTGCTTGGTAAGGAATTTGAGACTAGATATGTATGGAAAGCGCTTTTTGAGGTCAAAGCGTTGTCAAATTAAACTCATAACTTTAATAGTAAAATGCCGCAGCGAAATTCTGTGCGCTCTTGAATGTGATAGGGATTTCGCGTAGAACAGTGTTTCTTAAAGTGGTAGATAACGCCCCCTTGTGGGCGCTAGAGACTTATAGATGGTAAACGTCTAAGAGAAAATTGAGAGATGGTTAAAGCGGTTCAACTGGGCCAAGGCTCTTGTATATTTTTTGATATTTATAAAAATGATCGCCTCTCCCCGCCTACCTCGCTGTAATGCATAGAGAGGCTCCGGGTTCGATTCCTCGAATGGTATATTTCGAAAAACGAACTTTCCATTGTTTGATATTATCTGGATGTCTCGGATCGGCCCCAGTGTGCTCCTTTATATATTATTCATAACACGAGCGTAACTTGCTTAGCTTGGGGTTATACAAGGTGTGTGTTTATCTGCCGTTTATTATTTTTTAAATAAGTTGTGAATCTTGGTGGTAAAAGGATGCCACAAAATAATTCACTCTTAAAGTGAAAACATAATAAGTTTCAGAACCTGTGGCACAGAGGTATACGTTATTCAAGTTTCAACCGCAAAACTGAATATCTTTGTATAATTATACAAATGTTTAAACCACAGTGTTATTGTTTGAGCTGTAAAAGGATGATCTGTTTGGTAGACGATGCTTTGTTAGCGTTTGGATTAGGTACATTTTTATGTATTTCATGAATATATCGCAATATGAGAAAATAATAACCATTGAACAACCACTAAGCAACAAAAAACTCTGAAAATGTTCTAAATTTTACATGACTATAATAGCGCCAAAGGCTATTATTCCTCTCATACTTTTTGATAGTTTAATATTTAAAATAGTCGCTTAGAACAAACCATTCTTTTTCAAAATTATGTGGCTTACAATTTTCAAATTATTTGACCTTAAAATTACAACGTACGAGTAGTCAGGTTATCTTTCCCCAACTAATTAAGTAATGCAATCAATACAGAAACAAACTTTAAAAGTAAACCGTTTTCGGTAATTTAATTAATAATTAAATGTATGTATCATACACCTCAAGAGCTCGTGATTTGCGAGCAGGTCTTATACTATCATAGTGGGTTATATCGCCTATTTCGGCTAGAAATGTAGGATTATATTTCAGAAATGTTAATATCACAACTAATATAGGTTATGGTAACGGGAGGTAAGCTTTTATGAGTCTCGTATAAGGCTGTTTAAAGCTCGATATTTCTTGTTTTACTAAATGTCCCAACTATTTATGTTTTTTATTCTCACGCTATGTATAGGTTACATTTATGTATCGATATGCTAATCAGATATTCTGTAATCACGTGAAGAAACGATATGGCAAACAACTAATAATTTTTATTTAAAAAATGTGACAATAATTACCCAGGTCCTAAATTCCCTGTAGAGGCAGTACTATTTGGCGGTGGAGGCGCATGTCTGAAGTCGTCATCGATATCCAGGACATTAGCTAACAGGGACTTGGAAGACCGCTCCTTCAGTTCAAGCTCCCGCATTCTATTGGACATCATGATCGTTTTTCTCGTTATTTTCTTCCCTGGCCTTGACATGCGCAATATCCAAGGCAACCATTGCAGGAACACTGTTTTTATCTGTCATCAAATTCAATTTTTTTTATTCAAACCTTTTTAGTTTGATTATAAATTCGCGGATTTAACAATATTCCGCTGATATATTATGCAAAGTAACAATAAATATGTCAAAATTGTATATTGTCTCTTATAATTTATTTAATTTAAGAAAGACTGGATGGCTAACACCCCTGGTCTAAAGTATATCGCCATAACAACCCTTAGTTGTGTTCCGGCATTAGTGACCAGGCTCCAGTCTCCTTCAAGAGAGCAGCAGCGCATTAGTAGTACCTTTGGTGTTACAAATGTCCATAGGCGATGGTAACCGCTATCCATCAAGTGGGCCGTCTGCCTGTCTGCTGAACTCCTGCAATAAAAAAAAAATAATAATAATAAGCTTATTTGATTTTTATTATAGAAGTCGCAATTTTATCCATGTTATCTAAAATGAGATTCGTCGGGCTTCAATCGCGTCATATCAATATTAGGGAGGCGGGGGGGGGGGTCTATACTGATTCGAAAAACAGTAAGTGGTCTACAATACAAAAATGTTTGAGAACCTCTGATGAACATTTAAATATCAACTTACCCATTGTGGCATTTCGTGTATATCCGCGGTACGATGGTGATAATTTAGCACGACCACAGTCAACACGACACTCGAAGCCACCATAAACATGATGCAATTGAAGTATGTGCCTGTTATGCATAAGTACATGGTTTTATTAAGACATTCGAACATTTTTGAGTCAAATAATAAGTGATGGAGTAAGTTTGATTTCAAAGAGTAAGGAAAGTGTTATTACTTAGGTGTTGGACTTTATATGCACAAAAACTGAAGTGCTAGTAGTTAGTTTAATTTAGGTTCCTACTTTTTGTTTTCAGAGCCGGCCCCCAAGTGCCTATTCGCTTACGACTCCCATCCGATGGTTGACTACCCGCGGGATCTGAGAAGCTATATAAATGCGTTCCCCCAACGATAAAAAAAGTATATTTTGCTTTACGTTTCCGGCCGTTATTCCGGTCCATTGTCGGGATGAAACGCCAGGGTCATGTTCTCTTTTTGTACGCAAGTTGTACTTGCCAGAACGAGGTGAAACGGGAGCGCGAGCTTATTTAAATAAAGGGAAATATACGCTGGCACTGAGGTGTATCATTTTACTTCTGACCGTCATCGTACGGCTGTAGGTGAGACTACCGGAGTTGCATACGTCTAGTCGTCGTAGTGGACAACGAACTACTGGCTAGCACAACGCAGAAGCGCACGTATTCATGGTCGCTCTATCTCGATCGCACATCATCCGTCCCGCTCACACATTGTGTTATATATTGCATTAGCTTCGACTTGTTAATATTTGTACTTAAGGTTACCGTTTCCAAAATTAATTGGTTCGCTTCAGTTCACATCAGCACTCGACAGTGAATATTATTCTCTGCCATCTGAAGTATTATTTAACATCTACTTCTCGCTGCTACAAGACACTGATTTCTATTGTCCCCACTGTACTGGTTGCTCTATATACATAACATGTATATTTATGGCTAAATTTAAAGCGCCATTTGAGGTAATCTCTGGAACTAATATTAGTACTAACAGACGTAACTTTTGTGGTTCACTGTTAGGTACTCCCCATGTTGAGAACCAGTGTGAAACTCGTACAAAAAATACAGCAACCAGTGCATGATAATAAAAAATATCTGTGCGATAATGGCTATAGGGGACACCGCTTTGTGTCACCGAGACAACAATCGTCTTTAGCATCATTTCGTTGAATCCCGGTAGTAGTCAGAGAGCGCTTTAGGAGCCTGGTGTCCGTTTTCCTTATTTTTACTACATTTTGCATGGTTTTCAGCATGCCTTGTTATGAGATCATTAATACGCTTATCGTCGCTTGATGATGTTAAGGCAATATTCCTTGGGCCTACCTCTTCTACTGGAACCTAGCGAAAGCGCCACAGCACGGTATTTGCTCATTACAAAACTTATTGGCTGGTTTCCCTAAGATCTTGTTGTACCAATGAAATGCGGAAGGTCCTCATGCAGTATTTCTATGTAAGTAACTCCACATATCCACTTTTCATGCATATTATTTTCCGTGACACACAGCTCATACTTGTGACGGTCTAAGCAAAGCCACGGTTGTCACGCAAAAGAACAGGTCTAATGATAGATTTATAGACCTAATATTAGCTTAGTAGGCATTTGGGTCTCACAAATGACACCATTTATCTCACTCCGTTGGGCCCGATATTTCACATTTCATTAGATTTCAAAAATCGAAATACCTTCCATACAAGATTTCATTGTAACCGCAGAGAAAAATGAAGCATAGAAATAAAAACATTTTTAATATCTATCGTCGTCAGCCAATCATAGTCCACTGCTGGACGTATTCCTCCCCAAGGCGGCGCCACTCAACACGGTCCTCCGTCTTCCTCATCCAGTGCCTACTGGCGACCTTGCACGGATGTATTAATATTATATATATTACCTGACAACCAGAAAGATGCGTATATTTTTAATGTGTACTCAAAACCTTTCCAGAAAATTCCTACAAAATACCAAGCTGAGTAATGATTTTCTTTTGAAGATGTCGTCGTCTTGATTTTCAATAACGAAAGGTTCATGCACTATAATGATCTTACGGTCAATATTTAGATCTAAAGCCAGACATTTATAATACGCTTTTGCCATGAAAGGTATTTCATGGTCACCTAAAACCTGCTGCTGAATTAACCATATATTATTTCCAAACCGACGATTACCAAACATGTCAATCGATAGTTTCCCGTTATTTTCAACAAATACCCGTATCGATTTGTTACACACTTACCAAGGTCGTACAGATAACAATGGTCATTATGTATTTAAGGCACGGCTGGTCTGCAGTACACGTCATCTCTACTCTCGTTTTTATATCTCAATCGATCTCTCCGGATGCAAGTACAGATACCTGCTACACTGCTATATACATCAGACTATCTGACCAGTGATCTATCTGATATAATAAATAAAGAATATTTATGATAAAAAGTCCAACACCCTGGTAACTTTCTAGGTGGTATATTAAAAAACTTCTGTGACATTTAATTTTGTAAACATTATAGGTAAAGATGGTTAAAATAAAAATAATGACTTGTAAGGAGAAAATTAAATAAATTTAATTATTTATATTATTATTGTTTATTACATACTTTAAAATTATGTTAGCGTGATTCACTGTTACATTACACATGTAAAACTAATTACTTGGATACTGACAGCCACATTCATGCATAATGAGCATGCAGCGATAATACTAATCTACTTTCAGATGATTAATCTTTTAGGATTTTTATGTTTGTTTTATTGCATATTTTATTTCGGTTCAGAAATAACTCATATCGTCTGACAATTTTAATACACATACTTTTAAGTCAAAAATTTTGAATAAAATTTATAATTTGGACTCAACATTGTCAAAGGAACTGGTGAGTACTTTGAATGCAAAATAAATTGAACTGAGTGCTTAGAATTCAAAAATATACAACTTTGTAATATTGCAAAATATCCTTACCTTTGATTCCTTTGATAATGTTTAAACAGTTTAACATTTAATCAATAAAATGTTAAGTAACAGACCAAAGTTGAGATCCAAAGTTCACGAGATACTTGGAGGCTGGACCCGCGCAACCCGCATCCGCTTTGTTGCTTTAGAACTGTTGTTTAACTTTAAAACCTTTAAACTACAAGCAATCTATTTAATAGTTTCAATTAAAGAGGAGAGTTGTGCTTTTAATTTTAATCTCTTAGATCATGCGTAAAAAGCTGACGTCAGTAGTCGCGTGTGTTTAAGGCCAATCGAAGAATTCAAGAAAAGTAGTCATAGGAAACTTTGATGAGCGGATACAGATGTGAGAAGTAATATATTTTAATACATTACAAGAAGATCAAACGCGAATAAACAAAAGTTACCTTGGACAGATTATTTCAATACAGCTACTCTAGCTTGAATGTAAAGTGCAATAACTCTAGTACGAGTGTCGAGAGAGCCGGGAAGAGCACTGTAAAAGCATAGAGTGGTCTCCTGAGATGTAGAGACTTTAAAGGCAAGTCGAAAACAGAAAGTAAGTATTTAATGCTCTCTTCACTTTTCAAAACAATCGGAAAAGAATTCAAGCGAAAAATTCATTCTATTTAAGATCTTTGTTAATTTGGTGTTTCATTTAAGGGTGATGAAGAACATTTTTAAACGTTATGACGTTTCAAAATATTCCCGTTATCCCAAACTAATTTAAAAGGCTAAATTTCTGACATTATTTAATATTATTTTATTTTTTCTTTATGCAGACGTGAGTCTCTTTCTCACCTATTAGGGGGATCGCCTCTGAGGTTTTTGTGATGACGTGTCCCACCAATAGAGAGAAAACTGTTTGTGACAGGAGAATTGTAACACCTGCAAAGATCAATATAATAATCTATGATAATAAAACGAAAATATTTCTATTTACAATTGTTTGCACCTAGATTATTATCTAGGCTAGGAATCGTACACTTCAAAACCTGTTTGTGTGCTGAGTCGGTATCAGAAGGCACAAGTGAAATAATAAAAACAGAACAAAGAGGATAGACATGCAAACACTAGTTTATCGAAGTTATTAATGTTTTTAATTTAATCTTTTTATATACTATATAGAAGGGTATTCTTGATTTTTTATTGCAACACCACCCTCCAAGTATCTATAGATATTGAGCAAATCTCCTTCAAAAACACAAACACAAAAACGACATGGAATCGATTACGTAATTACAGACTTTTAAAAAATACAAAATTATACATATAATCGAAAAGCTCGACTTACCTTTGGGTTCCTTGGGAATAAGACCACAGCCGTGTATAATAAATAACCCGACATATTTAATGAAGAATATAATCGGAAACCAGCTTTGGTTAATTCTTTATGTCTGGAGCTGGTTCGTACTAAACAGTACTAAATACATTAAAAGGAAGAAAATCACATTTAGCTGCAAACTTTATCTTCTATCTAAATTTCTCCTTAGCATCTAAATAAAATATTCCAATGTTCTTATACTTGAAACCATAAAGCAACGTTCACATATCCTAACTTTATTAAATCAATAGGGAAATAGAATTGTTAAATAATATATGTACACCATCATAATTAGAAACCTTTGTATTATTAACACCAAGAAATTTTTTACCAACAATTTTCTTAAAGCTGAAAAACAAATTTGCAGCCATTTTAATAAAATACGCTCAAAAGCATCTTTTAAAGAAAGAATCACGAAATCGATTCCAAGAATTTTTGAAAAGTTAGGTTTAACTGATAAACAACATCGCAATACTGTCATAACATACGTATACAAATCTTAATTTTATGAAGCTAAGCGTTGAATATATCAAGATGAATGTATTTTTTACTGTACACAACACACAAGATGAATCTATCTTCTGTAGGAACGAAAAAAACACTAGCGACATTTATAGGTTTGTATCAATTTCATTTGAACAATTCGTATACTTAATTTACTCCTTGTAATGTTTTAAAATGTCTGTCAGATAAATAATTTTAAGAATAAATAAATTAAACAAACAGATGAAGTTGAAATGAAAGAATCAGGAGATAATGAATAAACAAAAGGTAAGATTGAAATGGGGAAAGAATTTTTGGCAGGTTTGGGTAGTGTACCTAACAAGGGGATCGCGTCGGAAACCTGTGGCAGGGTTTCCGCGACCAAATTCAGGAACACCGTCAGCGAGAGAAGAATAGTGACTCCTGCAATCAAAGACACTGTTAACGCTCCTAACTATAAACTGTTGTTAGATTTAATATTTCTTAGTACGTTTATTTAGATAAAATATGTATTAGTAATTGTTTACACAACTCTCCAAACTCTACAGCCAATTATATTCGATTATTTGGATTTATTCATCCAGTAGCAAATAACTGTTTCCGATTTTTTTTCAAGAGAATAACATAATAAACATTATGTCACCTGTGATAACCACGGAGCTAATTTGTGATTTAACAGAGGTTTATGAGAATGCAATGAACAACTGAACACACCATTGGCTCATTTACTATATAACTAAACACATCCGGAGTGGGGTACTAACACATTAAAACAAATGTACAACATTCTATTAATATGTGACCGGAAATGTATCTTGTTACATCCGTTGTACTTATTCAGCTAATTGAAATAAAAATGCTAAATATATTACCAGAAGTAATCTGTAGAAGAAGCATGATATAAAAAAATGAGACATAAAACTATGTTAGATATAACTAAATGATATGTTCGGATAGAAAACAATGATTTCAAATGATACCGATAGAGATTTTAATGTAACCTGCCATGTAAACGCGACAAAAATCACAAATTAACATTTCCGGTGACATATCTAAAATTCATTGCGGTCGAACGCTGCTTCCTTTGTAATAAAATTTTTATCTATCCCACAGGACATTCAACAAGCTAGTACCCCTAAATTTTTAAAACCGTCGACTTCTCATTCGTAAAGCATCGTGAATATATTGAAACGCTGCCAAATTTGTTTTATTTTTTATGACCGGGGCTAAATTTTGTTTTACATTTATATTATTATCTTATAAATAGTTTTGTTGGTAATTAATCCTATTTTGGAGGTATTTTTATATATTTCTTATTTGTTTATAGACCGCTGCAATGACAAATGAATATTAAGTTAGCAACAATATTTCATGATAGTATACTCAAAGGAAACAATGTTCTTTACAATCCTTTGCCCTGTTGGATACCTATAAGAGGCACTGCATCCGACGTTGACGGCAGTTTTTCCGCTACCAGGTTCAGAAAGACTGTCAACGATAACAGTATCGTCACACCTGTTGATGATCAGCCGCTGTTTTAGAGGTTTGTGTTATGAGCTCCGAGATACCCTATCTTTTAAAAGTATATCAGATAATTCACGTTATAGAATCCAAAGGAGACTAATTGCAACATTTTGTACAGAAAAGATGAGAAAGGCTGCACCCGCAAAATGTATATAAATAACTTAATTTGTTGGACTTGCAATTTCTCAGCAAGACTTCTGGCCATTAAATTGAAGCATGCTCTCGGAGCAGAGCTGTTCCAAACAGGCCGGTCTCATCGCTTATAATTAAATTGGCCAAGTCATTTTATGGACCATCAACAAAACTCGGTTACAAATTATAACTGCTTGGATCTTTGTTATTTATGGCCATGACTACGAAATTTTAACGAGCTATTTTGCTGGATTATATTTTAGAAAGCATAAAAATGGATTCGTTTAAATATTTATCAAAACGATCGTCAAGTTTAGTGCTATAAATGTAGGCCACTGGATCTAGTGTTGCTTTGCTGGTTAAAGTGTACTTTGTAAATTGCATAATTGATTATCTACATATTTTCGTGTGTATTTTTGCAAAACCATCGTCAAGTTCAGTGCCGTTAATGTAGGCCACTTGATCTACTATTGCTTTGCTGGTTAAAGTGTACTTTGTTAATTGCATAATTGATTATATGATTATTTTATACCAGAATTTGTGGCCTCCTTAAAATTTTATGGCTTTATATAATACAAGTTACTATCTTTACCTTTGTTAGATGAAGCAACGATTGTCTGGTAAAATAAGATATAGTGCAAGCTACGCCATATCGTATTTCTTTAATACAGGTGCATTTTTCAAGCGGGCTTTCAGGGCCAAATATTTAACAATTCTAGATAGTTATTACATTTTTGAAAAATCAATGTGTGGAGAATAGAATACTTTGTTAAAAAATAACCCTTTCCCTTGATGTGTGCTAGGCATTCCTTTGCAGAAATTAATCCTTACAAGCTACATTATAATTTGGTGTAATAAACAGGCTGTGTGTTTAAGGAGAATTGATTTCACAAAATTCTAATAATTCTATTTTAGTTTTAGTCAAAATCGGCAATCTAGCATAGTTTAGGATTTGGCCCTGAAGGCCCACTTGAAAAATTCAGTCTGTATATAGGTATTAATTTTTTATTACACATCATTGTTATAGATGCGAATTACGGCAATTCGACTTTAATCATGTCTAATGATATTAATAGAGATTCACAACATATTACTGGATCCCCCTGATCTTAATCTCACAACTTTTATTCTCGTAGTAGAAGTAGCTACCACCAAACATAATTTCATTCTTATTTTTGCATACAAGTCATCTTTGCTCCATGAAACTCTATCAGCTTTCCTAGTCACACTTTTTAATCATTTTTATCTGTAAAGAATAGCCTAAAGAATCCGCTTACTTGCCTCAAGATTACAGTAGCAAATACTCAATACTAACCAAGTGTCAGTTTCTCCCCAGAGTCGGGCGGTAACGTGAATCCTAATAACGCCATGGACGATATCAGGACACAGGGCACTATCAGGTTGAAGAAGTAGTAAAGCGTCCGTCTTCTGATCATGATCGTGAAAGTCACGTCCACGTAAGGTTCCGGACAGCACGCATATGTTATTGTGTTCTTTTTACCTGGCATTCCTGAGGAAGTGAAAGTTTATTACAAAAAAGTTTATATCGTATATGATAGTGAAAAAATGGCACAATACAAAACAGCAGCATCAAATATAATGAAATTTGTGAATAAAGTAATGGATTACTAATCTAACAAAATCTTACTTTAAAATAGCGCAGGAATGATGAGCTTTAATTTCCAGGAAATCTAATTTTCAAAGCAGGAGTTATTTATTACTCGTAGACCGTGCGTAGATAATTTACGAACAAGACCATCCGGTGTCGGTCGAATGCAGAGTGGTTGTAATGAGCTATGGCCTTAAAACTAGACAATTTACTGAAATTAACTTAATCCTTATAAAACAAATCATAGTCATCAGGATAGGAAGGATCATTTTCATAAACTCACCTATCAAATACCACTCCCCATTGGTAATGAAGTCTGATAAGTCACCGCCTGCTTCATCTTTTAGCACCAGATCCAGCTGTCAGGGTGAAACACAGTGAAAATTCACAAGTACATGATTCAGGATGCACTAATTAATAAAGATACCTACTTTGAAGTTACGAATTCACATCAGGAACATCAAAACATCAATACAATACCAAGTCTGTTATTTTGAGTTTAATGAAGTTAAAATAATTATTATTTATTTGTAGAAAGACAACACAGTCTGTTCTTTCCAAAACATAAATTTAGATACAAAGTTGAGTCGGAAAACATATTATAAGTTTGCTACCGCAATTATCGATTTCAAAGCCTCTTTAGAATCTAACAGAGATACGATTGAAGAGGATGGTGTCAGATATTTAATGTTTATCATAAATGATACTTTAAAAGAAATTTTATATGAATTTCTTTAGATTCCTTAATTCGTAACTTCTAAGTAAACCAGCATACTTCGTTGGAATCGTGCATGCATCTTTCCTCGTGCTCCTCATCGACATAATCAGATCTCTTAGGGAAACGTGAGAACCTTAACTATAGTGCAAATCTAAAAGGGGAAACAGGATGCAACATGCCATTTTCAGAGAGATAGAAAGAGAAAAAGTATCACTGCCATACGGAATTCGTTCATCGTTAAATCTAAAAAAGCATTCCAAAAGTAGAACAAAATATTTTCATCCAAAATTTAAAACCTAAAAATAATTTATTGAAATAATTTCAGTACCATCTTATTTCAAACTAAAGTATATTATATTACAAAAGAACGTTTAATAGAATATACTTCTATTGCACAATTTTAATGACTTGTGCTCGTAAGATATATACATATAATCGACAAGTCTTCATCTATATCTGTAAAATCTGGCCGATCTATGCAAAATGGTTAATACAGGCCATGTCATTATGGCACATCATAAATTATTTTTTCATTATAAATAGTGTTATTGCAACATAACGAAGATTGGACCGATTAAAGTTTACAACTGAAGACGTTTTCGCAATGATTTTACTAATCGCTTTAAGCGAACATTAATTAGCCTGCAATTGATGGTTGTATATACAAGATCAAGGGGCCTAAAGCAGCCGATTTCGTAGATCCATTTACAAATATGACAAGTATCATAATAATGCGAAACTTTATGCTATATTACACCTACTAATATACCTAGACTCGAGTCAATTTCACCAATCGATTCTCCAAATACAGCAGGTTTAGGCCCCCTAGATTCTGCAAAGCCTCTTGTAACTTAACCGATATTGGAGTATATGTTCGTGTGAAGTTATAATACTTGTCATGAAATACTTAAAAGACATTAAGCAAGAGACAATCACCTAGTACACTACGTTTCCGAGCACGTATATCAGATTCAGTAAACATTTAACCTGAATGGCAGATAAACATATGAAACTAACAATGTGAACAGTAGAACTTAGATGACCTGAGGAATTATTCAACTACGTTATAACAAGTTAGCAGCTCTCAACGGACAACAGTAGTTACTAACTTGTTACAAGTACATGCACATTGTGAAGGGAAACTATTCATAATGCATGTTGAATCTCATCCTTAACATAATGTTAATTTTCACAAATAGCTATAATAAATGTTAATCGCCTAATGATAAACATATAATACATATAACACCCATAAATCCAAACATTAAAAATATTTTTAATTTTATTGCAAGGGTGCACTTGAAGCCCCGCACGAGGAGTATGATGAAATTTTCCTCCTTCGTAAAGGATAGAAAAAAGTATCATGAGTACTTCCAGTCGCAGATAGTATTATGGCTGACGGATCTAGATCCTACAATTACTATATATTCTCCTGCTCGCGTTGAAATATTCCTGCGGCATGTAAGTTTTTGAACAGCATCATCTTTTAGCTGTTTAAGTATTTCACTTACACCCCCATCAAATACTGTATAGTTTTTATTTATAATACAACTTTTATCTAATACAAAAAAGAAATATAAATTTTAATAAAAATTCATTAATATTATTTGTGCATTTTACCTATTCTATAATATTTTTTTTAATAATTTTTAAATACAAAACTCTTATTATCAAATTTTGTTATAAGTTATTGTGTGTGTGTAACACAACATAAAAATCACAAAATTAATGTCACACACAGTAACAAAAATAAATAATAAGCGTTTATGAACTCAAAAAACTTTCATAGTAATTAAGTTGTAAAATGGGTACGGAACTCGAGTCCGTAGATTTGTTAATAAAAAAAATACAAAAATACAAAACACATCACTAAAATGTGTATATAAGTTCTATCTAAAACAGAAAATATCAGCAATTATATACAAAACTAAAAATAGGATAACTTTAGATAAAATTATGGTAACTTTATAATAATAATAAAGAATAAAGTCTGACCCTCACAATCTGATGTACATAATATATATACACTGATACTATAAGATGAGACACTGATCTATGTATATATAACCTACAACTGTCTTAAAACAATATATACCTATATAATAAAATGCCAAACATATCTGACATAAGATAAACTTTCAATATAAACAATATAGCCAAATAAATAACTTACTTATTTACGAAACAAAACATGCTCAAGTAAACCTCTATTAAATGAAGTAACTATATTTCTATATACAAAATGATATTTGAAAAACGCAAAAAATTACGTATACACATATAAATGAAGTCAGTTTAAAAAACATATTTCACGAGCAAAATATATCCAATGTTAAATTATTTCTATAAAATATATAAAAAGTATCCATTATAATTTGTAGAACTCTGCCAGTTGAAGCGCAAAACTGTTTTAAAACAAAATCGAAATAGAATATTTTAAAAGATAAATTTCGTCATAAAACTTCAAACCTAATCCGAAAAACACATAACAAAAAACGGTTTAGCAATATTTTTGAACTTTACATCTTAGAGTTATTAGAAATTTAAATTAAGAAATTTAATATAAATTAAGTGCCAATGGACACATGGCACATTTTTTTAAGGTCATACACATAAGTTAAAAATATATCCTCTTAAATTTACGGTAATTCGCTAACAAAAATCAACGCAGAGTAAAACTTGCCAATCCGCCTTAGACAAGCATGGGGGTATAATATAATATTACTATCTCTTAAATGGTAAGGCAAGTGGCAAACATTTGCCTAACCTTTAAAAGCTTCTATTGTGTGTTAAATTTAATTTGAGAACTAAGCATCTTAAAGACATTTTAAAATCCCTTACAAACATTATTATCTGTATGAAATCTACTTATAAACAATTAACTAACTCCGCTGGCTCGGCGACACAAAGTGAGTCTTGGACTCCGATACGAGAGCACGCCACTTTCCTCTGTCCTGCGTAGTGTCTTGCCCGTTGTGGGCTCATAGTGCAGACAGGTCAGCTTCCACTCTATCATTCCAGCGATACTTGGGACGACCAACTGGTCGTCTGAAGTATACTTTCACATTCCCCGATCCTCCTCTATCCGCTGTACATGACCGAGCCAGCGGAGACGGTGAGATTTTATCTCCCCAATTATGTTGGGCTCGGCCATGAGGTCTTCTATTTCTAAGTTGTTCGGACCCCCAGCTACCATCTCCTTTTATTTCTTACTCATAAACAATAGCTATATTAAATAAACTGGCTAATTTAGATTGGATCGTATAAACCCACAGTTCTAACTTGCCCTGAGTTAGCTTAACGACTAGTATCATTCGACGACAGCTTCCCAAAACACTTTTACGACTTCTCAACAGCGAAACTTTCGAAGTATTGTCAGTAATGGCTGACTGTAATGTAGGGAACCTTGTTTATGTTACGTCAACACTAACCATGAGTTAAGTAATTAAGTCCTATCCCCACCATTTTTAAACATATTGACACTGGCTTGAAATTAATACATCGACTAATTCTTGATTCTCAAATTAATCATTGATTGATTGACTAACATTTACTTATAATATTTAATTTATTCATTAAAATTACTCTTTATGTATCTGTTTGAAATTAAAAAATAATATTAATTGTAAATGAAACTCTTCCAATAAGCAAAAAATAAATATATCTACATTCAGTAAAATTAATTTTAAGAAATTGTTTGTGTAGAAAATGAACAACTGAATTCTTTCACATTTTCAGATATAAATTTAAGTGAGTGCGACTAATATAAAATAATATTTATCTTGTGTCTATCAAAAGTGCCTATAAACTTGTATATATGCGATATAAAAATGTTTAAAAAACGAAAATCATAGTATAACAATTTCATCTCTAAAAATACACTTTGACGCATCGAACTGGCTAATAAATTAAATTATTAAAATAATATTTCGTACCGAATTCTATACCTATGCGTATTATTTTAATACGCTATGCAAATGAGAAACAGGGTAGCACTGAGAGTAGAATTCGATATGAAACGAAATAAAAAGGCAAGTTTGTAAGTAACTCTCCTATGGTCCACTTTCATTCCTTTTATTCTGTCTTTGTCTTACGGAGTTGTTTGCTACAACTCCAGTAATTCTTCGAAAGTAATTGTGTAACATATTTCTGTATAAAATATAATTTTTAAAAAGTTTGAATTAATCAATTTTTAGCTAGACGTGTGGCTTGCGGCTTAACAGCAATAACACGATGCAAAGCGGTGTACATAAAAAAATTAAAAGTAAAATTAAATTTTAACTTATTTGTTTAACCTTTAAAAAGTGTTCTCCAGTGAAAATTATTTTGAATTATATCATGGATGTATGACAGCGGGAGTGAGAAGAAATATGAGGAAAACAAAGACACTTCGTTTCATTCCCGCCGTCATGTGTTCCATAACTCGCAGCTAGTAGACCATAGGAGTTTTACGCACTTTGCCGCCTTGCACACAACACCAAACACAACATTAAAACGGGGAATTAAAACGGTTCCGTATGGCAGTTTGATCAGTTAACGAAAGTGTTCCTTTTGCTTCTTTTTACAGTGCTCCGTGTTTTGCTACATGCAAAATAGTACATACAAAACGTTTGGGATATATAACCAATATCCTTCTGGTTTCTCACATGGTTCCCTTGATTTACAACCCTATGCCTTGATAATTAGTCTAATAGCATGTTCCTAATTGATATCTAATCCTATTAAAGTAAGTGTTTTATCTGCTGCTATTTAAATTATAAGAAAACACATCATACTGTATATAACATATTATATATGTACATATTTAATCAAATATTCATTCGTCTAAGGCGTGATATGTTTTCAAATAATAGTAATTTGGAACTGTATTTAAAATGCGATAACATCTTATCAAACATTCGACGCAAATTGCGTCCAACATTTGACTGTTATACAATTTTCATGCACAGTTCAAGGAATATTAATAACAAACGTTGGATGTGTGGATGTCAAATGCTGGAAGTCTTATATCTTACTATCCATTCTCTTACTTGGTAGAAGTTTGACATAAGTTTTAACCAGTGCTAAGGCAAGTAGCAATGAGGGTCAGTCAATGGAGCGAACGAGTGATAGATACACTGGTTTGCAAGCACAGCAAACGGTAAATATTTGACTTTACCGAAACTGAAGGTACAATAAGGCAAAGCAGAAAGACATAGAATGATGTGGATAAGAGAGAGAGATGTTTGATAAGAGTTACAGGCTTGTATATTTATTTGAGACTAGCGCTTTCGGCAGACGTTGCCCTGCCCTAATAAAAACAAAAACTAAATCCCGATTCCAGCGCCACCTACCGGGTCTAATTGTGAATGTTATTACTTTACGCCTTGGGTTACATTGTTGAAGATTTAATAGGGATCCCTAATTGTTTCTAGTAACAAATATTGCCTATATTAATCTGGTGAGGTGAGGTGAGTAAGATTAAGCCTGTATGGCGCTCTGTTGTTCGTGCCTACCCCACAAGGGACCTGGCGTGAAGTTATGTATGTATGTATGTATTAATCTGGGATAATAGTAGCATTTTAATGGTGAAAGAATTTTTAATCAGGTCCAGTATATTTTGAGTTTATTCGTTACAAACATACTAAAATTCAAATCTTTTCTCTTTATAATGTTAGTGTATACCAGTGTTTTTCAACCTGTGGGTCGCGACCCCTAAGGGGGTCGCAGAGCCTTGCTCGGGGGGTCGCCGGCAAACGAGAAAAGGCAATTAAAGTTTTTACCTCATACTTAGGTACTTTACTAACTTTTTGACTGTCTATGTCCCAAAGGGGTCGCCAAAATTCAACCTGTAAAGTGGTCGAGTATTGAAAAAGATTGAAAAGCACTGGTGTAGACAAATGATCGGATAGTAAGGTATAGGCCAGCATAAAATAGCAGCAGTTAAAAGCATCGACACCATCGTTCTATACCTGATTGCCATCGTACGTCCAGCTACCGAACTTCATGTCACAGTGTTGGTCGTCGAAGGGGAACCACGTGATGTCTATCTTGCATGTGCTCTTGAAAATGCCCGGAGGCACGTACAGGCAACTGCCGTTGTTTCTGACCACCACGTTCGTTTGGTACGTCCCGTCAAAACCTTCGTCAGCACTAGGTTCACCAATAAAAGCATATATGTCATATATTTCTCTTTCATATACATTCTAAATTTCGTCTCATATAAGTAAATCGATACCTACATTTTAATATAATATTTTTATATATATTCTTGCCTAAACATTTTTAATAGAAGTTATGTATTCTAAAAATGTTTTCCTAAGCTATTTTCATTTCAAGTACATATTTCTTTTAATATTTATTCCTGAGTTTATATACTATGTAAGAAATTTTAATTTGATTAAAATCACAATATTTAGAATCAAATGATTCTAATCTTCTTTCTTAATTGGAACATGTCGTTTTACATATTCAAAAAAATATATAATCCTATTAAGATTTCTATTGTTAAGCGAATTAATTCTGACGTTAAACACATAGGCGATCAAAAATATGATAACGATTTTTTTACGTTAATTTGTAATTACATACGTTAAGTATAGTTGTGTATGTGTAGTAATTACTTATATAAGTATTTTCTTATTAATGTAAAATATTTTCAGTGAATCACATTTTCAAACAGACTCTTAAATAAGCAAATCAACATTATAAATTAATTACTTTAGATGAAATTAACATAACGTAAATTAGATATCGTATACCCTCGTCAGACCTTTGCGATTTCCAAATGCACGCCAAAAACACGCATTAACCGATAAAACCTTTTGAAATTTTTAAATATGCGTCCAAATTTACCTAAGCTAGGCTAGTTAATGTGTAAACTCTGCAATTACGAAAATCAGTTAATTTATATAAAAGAAAATTTAATCCAAACGTAATATTTTATTTACATTATTAGTTAAAAGTTTGCATGAATAGAAAGAAACATTTGTGATTTTTAGAAAAAGAGACAGCAATAGCAAAGATACTCGTTTCAATCAAGAATATTAAAATTTAATTTAATATTTGTATTTTTAATTTATAAGTTATTTAAACCAGACGAAAGCGGTTATTTAGAGAGATCATTTATACTGCATTAATAAAATGTATTTAATAATATAGTTCAGTGCTTCGATTCGTCTGGGACAGATAAAGTCTGCACCGTCAGTGATAAAAAGTTTCATAAAAACAACCATTTATCACCGACACCTACAGATATCATCCTCTCGCTTGATCAGACTTGTATTTCTTTTTAATTTTTCGATAGAATAATTTAAAGCTATATAAACCGTATTGAACTAGATATCAAATACTATACCTTAACTATTTTCACTTAGACCATGAAAAGGGTATTGAAAAGAGATGGATATATTCATTACACACGTCACACATTCGTTATTTACAAGGTAGTCAATAGTTTAAAGTAGGACAGTATAACACCAAATTAGTCTTACTTGACAGACAAAGATTATGGACATTCTTAATTGTATGGCATAATTACAAGATGTCAGTTAATATTCATGACTTATTTGAAGAACTAGAAACCTAAGGTTTTTGTATAACTAATAACTATGTATATTCTATTATTTATATGAGTAAAAGAGCTGTAACTTAGCTTTTATTTCCAAACGGTTTCTATAGCGTTATATATTATTCATAGTCTTTTGACAGTTAGAAATGTCACACTGACACTATCAAAAGTCACGTTTGACAAGCGAGACGATGACAATGGTGCTCAAATCAGCGACTAGCGTGCCATGTACGTTTAGTTATTTTTTTATCTTGTGGCAACAGGCAGTAGGAGATATTTCAACCACGCGAACGATTGTTACTTGGTGAAATATATATATATAAATAAATATATATACTTATATAGATACATAAGTACCAATCGTCACATTCGGGACTACCTCCTACTGTGTTGTCACTAATATCTGAAAAATGAATAAATTTATCAAGTTATACATTTAATTACATATTATTTATACAAGGAGAAATAAAATGTGAATAATATGATGTTAATTAACAGTAAGGAAAAAATTAATTGACATATTTTTATGCGTAGTAAATTTGATACTTATATAGAAAATATAATCAAAAATGTATTTAAATTTGGTATTAATTTATAAATTGTGCAGGGAACAAATAAATAGAGAAAGAAATTTTCAAAATAATACGTTGTCGTATTATTTTGTACCCAGTATTTGTTTATCCTCTTACGCTGGATTTAAACCCTTATAACCTAGTGTAGATGATAGTTGTGGTCTGGATTAATATTTCGGTCCCATGTTCTTAATATATTACCCTGATTTAGGGAAAGGGTCCCTATATATATATATATATAATTTTTTTTATTACAGGAGTTCAGCCGACAGGCAGACGGCCCACTCGATGGATAGCAGTTACCATCGCCTATGGACATTTGTAACAACCAAAGGTACGACTAATGCGCTGCTGCTCTCGTGAAGGAGACTGGAGCCTGGTCACTAATGCCGGAACACAACTAAGGGTTGTTATGGCGACATACTTTAGACCAGGGGTGGTAGCCATCCAGTCGGGCAAATGCCCTACCACCTGGCTGTGGGTTGTTTTTTCGCCTCTTACGAAAGGCCGCCCGGCCGCAGGAATTTGTATTCTTTCTCCGTTCCTGCACGGATACTCCCTATATACCGTATGGTGTAATAATCGCAAACCTTTCTTGAAGAATGTTAAGTCTGTCGGTGAATTATATTAACAAAACTATACAGGTTTCATATTTCCAGAATTAATTGAAGCCAAATAATTAATCTCAACTTGTATGAAAACGATTTCTTAATATACTTTATACGTACAAAGGGGGCGTCCATAAATTACGTGAGGTGTTTTTTTAAATTTTCTGCCCCTCCACCCCCCTGGTGAGATGTCGTGAGATTTTATTCAACCCCCTCCCCCATCCCCCAATCTCACGTGAGATTTTTCAAAATGTGAGTTTCTTACGTAAACGCGTTGGATTGTTATTGTAAAAAGAAAAAAAACAAATTTGCTTCGTGCTTTTATTTACGACTAGTTAAGACTAGTAATCAATATTGCTGAGAGTTTAATTATAAGTGTAATAAAAAATTAACAATAGAATAATTAAATCGTAACTACTATGATTAAAAAAAGAATACCTACTCTAATTCAGTCCAATAAAAAAAAATGCGTGATATTTGCCGAGACCCCCCCTCTCTCCAACGTAAGATTAGAATAGAATAGAATAGAATATACTTTATTGCATAATATTCAGATACAACTTAAGAATTTTAACTACAGAAGACAACAGGCGGTCTTATCACTAAAAGCAATTTCTTCCAGACTACCTTAGGATGGATTAGAGAAAATTGTGTGACATGTGGGTTTTGCAATATAAATAGAATGAAAAAGCATATATATAAGATTTTGAGATGGTAAGTATAAATAGACATGGAAATAAGACAAAAATATACATAATTTAGTAGACATAAATAAATAATAAACATAGAAATAATGTATAGAGCTATGTAAGTAAATACGGGGTGAATGAAGATGTTATTATAGACTAGACTATTAGAGCCCGAGGTAATGTTCCCTCACGAGTCCGTTGAACGCCTGAAGAGACTGGGCATGCCTGATTTTCACAGGTAGCGCATTCCATAGGCTCACTGCATTAACTGTAAAAGATTTATTGTAAAATCGCGAGTGATTTACGGGTGTTTCTAGACGTTAGACGACGATTAGATGAGATTTGACTCGACCCCCTCCCCCCCTTAAACACCTCACGTAATTTATGGACGCCCCCTAAATAAAATGAAAAAAAGGAATAATAAAATACATTTTTCTTTCATGTTACAAGGCTTGTATATGAAAATAATTGAAACCACACTTCAAGCAATTAATGCATTTAGAATTGGCTTCATTTTATGCAGATCAAACACAAAAGGATCTTAATAGACTGTATTATATTTATACTAATACTAGCTGTCCTGGCAGACGTTGTCCTGCCCTGAAGAAATAAAATTTAGAACCCGATCTCAGCGCCACCTACCGGTTCCAACGGTATAAAAACTATCCTATCTTTCAAGTTGGATCAAACTGCACACGGTGTGCAAATTTGATTAAAATCGGTTGAGTAGTTCAGGAGTCCATCGCGGACAAACATCGTGACAGGAGATTTATATATATAAGATAACAAATGTGAAAGTAACTTAAAACTTTAAAATGTGTATAGTTTTTATGTCGCACATTTTCACCTTCATGCTTTTTAGTAACCAGGAACTAAAATATTTATTAGCTTTTTAAAGTCATATCAAAATATAGTTATTAATTCAACTTTTCTTCCTTCGATCAAAAGTACAATTAATCAAAATTGAAATAACTCTTATTGAAATTACTATTCATTGCACAATTAATTATTTGAAATTTACTTCATAAATTAGAAGCTTTAAATATTCTCTTGACAATGATCAAAATTACACTTTAACGAAATAACTTTTCACCCCTCAATGTTGTATAATGGTTTTAGAATAGCCTTATTTTGCTGAAAATACACGATTCATTTCATGTTTCAGTTTTATTCATTTTAGTTTTTGAACTGGAATACAAAGAGTTGAACCATTTAGGTATATCTTAACCAACTTTAAACTTCGGCCAAATTAAACAAAGGCAGAAACACAAACTCTTAATTAATCCTTTAATATTTAATTCTTTCCTAAATTAATTGGAAGTCGACACAAGTGGCTTTAACCGCGCGGTATATTCAGCGAATAGAGGAACGGAGTAATCCCTGGGCCCATTATGTTGTAATTTGTGGCCAACTTTCTCTGCTAAAATGCTCTGTTCCCAACTTAGCGCTTTCGGTGCTAGATCTTATGCTCTTACGTTTCTGTTCACGACAAAAACATATTTAGCGCCTTTTTAAATCATATTAAATTTAACCACAACAATTAATGTCAAAGACTCTCTTTTCTTTCACCATATCCCAATTAATTGGGGTCGGCACAATATGTCTTTTTCTTCCACACTCTTCTATTCTGGCACACCACAAATCAACATATCATCCTTCACACAGTCCACCTATCTTTTTTTTGTCTACTTTTACATCTGTACCCATCCATCTTGTAGTTCCAATCTCAGGCTCTCTTCAGAGGGCGGAAGCACATTGGTAATGTCCATAGGCGATGGTAGTTGCTTTTCAACAGGTGGGCCGTCTATCTTTCTTCTGAAGTCAACTCATGCAATAAAAGCAGACTCGCCAGCAACGCAATTAAAAAAGTAACTTGCTTAGATATAAATTTAAAGCCTTGGTCATTCACCGTATAATTTGAATTTACTAATAAATTATAAAACAAATTAATTGTCTTTGTTCACAATTATTTCAACTCAAGTTCAATCAACAAATTCAATCCCTTTTCATAACTTTACTTGAATATTATAAGCAAGAAATTAATTATGAAATTTAGTAGGTACTCTAGAATAAACGGGCCGATTTAGTTAAAAAGATTATTTAAGCATCGTTTAGTCAGAAAACTTCGTCTTGGATCTTATAACTTTCTGCAATTTTATCATAAAAACACCTATCTGACTTGCCTTTTACTTAAGTTTATTTATTTTATTTTATTTAGGTTTATGGCTTGGCAGCTAGGCCTTTAAGCCAGATCTTAGTTTACAATATAGTTTCTTCATTTTCTTAAGCCTATGTGTAGCACAGCTGAACTGTAGGTAATCAGCTAGTGCCAGTCAACGGAGTTCTTGTGACATCTCAAAAGGCTACAATTGACTATACAGTTCACATTTCTCACAAAACACATAATCACTACTCAAAAACTATCAATATCCTACAACTATTATTCATTTTAGAGCAATTTTACACATTTTTAGATATAAAACTGCACAGCACAAGATCTCCTTTCAGTTTCCGCCAAAAACTCGCTTAAGTTTATGAATAATAATTAGAGAGGTGCCGAATATGACTTTGACCGACTAGTCGAGTCTGCTATAAAGAGGCCGACTAGTACTAGTCGGCTAAGCCGATCACAGATTCGGGGATTTCCGTAAGACTTCGTTTATAGCTGATTCGCAAGCAACCGCCGCATGAGAGAGTGATCCTGTTTTAACCGACTTCTAAATGGAGGAGGTTCTCAACTTTATTGGTATTTTATTTTATGCATGTACACCGATTACGCTGAGATTTATGATCCGATTTACTTGATTCTTATTTAGCTTGATACGGAATACTTGCCATTTGGTCCCCTAATAATTTAACATAGTTTGGCTTAGTAGTTTTCATTAAATTAACATTTCTTATGTTTTTTTCGTTCCCGTTTCTTAAGACTTATATTTTTATGGCGCGCGGCACCTTTCGTAGTCTTACCCATAGCTAGATACTGAAAAGTAACAAATAAAAAAATCTTTATTTAAAAAACCGACTTCAAAAAATATAAAATAACTTATTTCTAAAGAAATTTTTAATTTTATATCTTATTGTTAATATATATTACCCAAAACATCTTGAAGTCGGTGTGAAGTAACACATAAAAATTACTATATTTTGAAAATTACTAAGCACCGACTTTAAAATGTATTAGATAATATATATTAAAGATAAGATAGTTTAATTAAACATAGCCTTAGAAATAAGTTATTTTATACTTTTTAGTAGTTGTTTACATCACATTTTTGCAATTTTTGCTTTTGTATGGTGATCAAGGTGATGAGATTTTTGTTTAAACATAATAAATACTGTTATTGTTCATTAATATGAAAGAGTTCAATTAATATTTAATCAGGTCAAAAAGAATATTTCTTTTTAAATTTTTTTTATTGCACGAGATTAGCAGACAGGCAGACGGCCCACTTGATGGACAGCGGTTACCATCGCCTATGGACATTTGCAACACCAAAGGTGCTACGAATGCGCTGCTGCTCTCTTTAGGGAGCCTGGAACCTGGTCACTAATGCCGGAATGTATCGTGTATGGATTACAAAGTATTAGTAAAGTATAGATTACAAACTACAAATTAAGAAGCCAGATAGTCGGCGCTCTTTGGCGAATAGTCGCCGACTACTAGTGGCCGGGTAGTCGGCTTTACCGACTAGTCGGCACATCTCTAGCAGTTGGCCTCAAACTACAAAGGCGAGCGAGCTTACGTCGTGGTTGAACGTGTACATGCACATTGCAATAGTGTGCGTCAGGGTCTTCAGATTGGAGATTATTTCCCATTCTATATCGAGCCTCTAGCGCGCTTTTGTCTTAGCAAAAATGAACCTACTCATATTATTTATTGCAAAAGCTATTATACACTATAATTTTGATTAGATATAGAAAATATTAATTATTCGCTATGTAATTACTCGTCAAGTCGGTCGCTTTTTTAACTTAATTTAATGACCCGTTAAACATCATACAACTATATAAATAAGGGGTTCAATGTTTTTCTTCAATAGCTACGATCATTATTACTCGTCTAAATCAACCCGGCATTGATTACAGAGTCTTTAAAACAATAGTGTAAATTAGTGATATAAGAACATACTGTGCATACATTAACAATTGCAGCAGCTTGCATAATTTCAAAAAGGATATAAATACATTTAAACCTTTCAAACGTTCTTAACAAACCCATTTTTTTCAACTAATAGAGAATGACTTCTCATTATAAAAGGGGAGACACATGAGGATTCACATAAAGGCACATTTAAATTGTAATTTGCACGGAACGCTGTCTAGGGAATGTCTATGTATCGCCATTCAAAATTACGCCGGCGCAAAGCGTTTAAAACCAACCGTTTAAAGCGATATGAACCGGTCGAAAGTGGTAATTTTGTATGGAAATTACTTTCATTTTATTGACTAAAATAGCCAAACAGGTAGACCGCCCACGTGATGGAAAGTAGTTACCAACCCCTGAAGATGTTTGCAACACATCATAGACGTCGTCAATGCGATAGTAATCTCTGAGAGAACTGAGACCGAACCATCCGAGTTATGGCGGCAGTTATGGCGGCATGCTCTAGACTAGGTACGGTAGCCATATAGACTGGCAAATGCCCTATCATATGACCATAGATTGCTTTGTCGCCTCTTAGCAAAGGTCTTCAATCCTCAGGAAATAATATTCTTGCTCTGTTCTTGCACGGATAAATTTTTCTAATCAAGATCTCATGGTGTTCGGTCCTTGCTTAGTAGGCAAACTGACAGACGGGTCCACTTGATGGCAAATGGCTACCGCCGCCCATGGAAATCTGCAACACATAGGGAGCCGATGCGTTGTCTACCTCGTTGGACTTTAAAAATATGTTTACGCCCTTTTTGAAGAGTTCCATATTGTAGTTTTTATTGCGCTTTTGTCTTATTGAATATGCACTGTTTGCTACAACTCCATTAATTCTTCAAAAGTTATTCTGTATCATAATTCTGTATAAAATCTTTAAAAAAAAAAGTACTTAAATGTAAAAAATAGAACAACAAATATAAAGAAAAACATTTTTTAGCTAGACGTGTTGCTGGGGAGTTTCTTGCCGCTTCTTCTCCTTAACAGCAATAACACGTTGCGAAGCGGTGTACATAGACTAGGAAGTAAAATTAAATTTTAACCTATATGTATGACCTTCAAAAAGTGTTCCCCAGTGGAACTTATTTTGAATAAAAACTTTTGAATTTGAATTTGAATTAGTGCTCTGGGCAAACCGCGGGAGAGAGCTCATTCAATAGGCAGGCATAAAGGACCGAGCGCCACGGACAGTGGATAACTTCCTAGTGTCCAGGAAGTGTGGATGAACTCCCAGTCGCCGGCGAGCAGTGCGATGGTAAAAGGTAGGTTGAATATCGCTCCTTCAATTTTGCTGTCTACCCTCTATGTGTTAGGTGATGACCAACGCACATCCGGGTAGGAGCAGCCATTTTGGACACTTACTGTAGACGTTTTAAAGAGACCACAACGTGCCGTGCGCTCATCCTTTTTTTGGATAACATTCATACCACTTACTGTGATAACTGGCCGTGATAAGAACTTACTGTATGTACTTAGACTTTGTGTCATGAGCTGTTCCTGTGTATAATCTAAACCGAGCCAGGAGAGAGCCGATCTCAAATTTGGTAGAGTTTCTACTTTTCTAGTGCAAGGATCTAGGTCATATCTCTCCCATTCAGTGCATCACGAATTGTACCAGCATTTCATCCGTGGGCTACATCACCCCACAGATGGCTTATATAAAATTTCTTCGTTAGTTATCTCTCTGTCTTGAATAAGTTCCAAAATAGCATTACAAACATTGAAACATCTGCGAAGATTTTAGGAATAAAAACAGGAATTGTATCGTAATTCTATATCCTCGACCGGTGGGTGACGTGATAGGAATAGTGATGAAGGATCAATATCACCCTTTTTATAATTCTTTAAGGGCCTACTTCTAATTCATCAGATAAAAGTTATTCATAAGATAAAATACATCATGAATAAATTAAACATTACAGTTCCGCAAATAAAACAGTTGAATTCTTTAATTTTTTTAGCCTGGTTATAAATTATTGAATGGATAACTTTTATTTGATGATTGAGAAATCTGCCCTAAGTGTAGTAAAATAGTTTAGGGGAGTTTTTATGCAAAAAGAAACTAAGATAAATAATCTATCATTATCATGTTACAGGTCTTATGCTACACCAAAATCAGCTGTAATTTCCCAGAAACTGTCAATTTAATCTCATTCGATTGTTGGTCAAAACTCTGTTTATTTAGTTGATAAATTTAACTGCCCACTGATTTGATCCTTCGTTAAGAGGACTAAATCAGTGCTAGTCATTAATTACTTACGTTAAAATACGGAAAAAAATACTAATTACTAATAACATTAGTAATTAGTATAATTATTGTATCTTTGTGTAAATTCATACTGGACTGTTTGTTCGTGTTTTTGTATTAGTGGACTGCGTTGTCTTTAAATAAATAAATAAATTATTATTATTATTTAACGTCAAATTACAAAGTGCTATGTGTCAAGTCGCAGCCGCAATAAAATACTCTTCAATAAGATTTTTTTTTAATTATCATTACTAATTTACCTTTTTACTCATTTTTTTTTAAATCCTCATTTACTAGTAAACTAAAAATGTGTGCTTGTGTATTTCTATAAATACATGTCTAAATTTATTTGTCCTTATATTTTGTGTTTTTTTTTATTATTTTAATATTTTTTATTAACTTTCAACCAAAGCTGTGTTTATTTGTAATAGGTTACACACTTATATTAGTATTGAACATTCAAATTGTCTCCTACAATGTTATGGTGTAGTAACTGTAAACGAACCAAATAAATAAATAAGAAACTGTTTTCTTTGATAAAATGAAGTAAGAACTCCTGTGTGTTTCGGAGCTAATAATATTGAAACCCTTGTCACATACTCGTATTCAATGGGAGCAAACCCTTCCTCGGGTATTCCTGTTGGCACCCTGCCAGCGATTCCGTATGATACGTGAAATTTGTTACCCCAAACTGTAATACACTTAAAAGTGTTTGTGAAACAAAGTTAACGAAACGAAAATTACGGCACAATGCTTTTCAAATTTGTAATATTGCCAAAACGGGAATTTTATGCGACCATTTTTAAATTGGTTGTCATTTAAATGATTTTATGATGGTTTTAATAAAAATATACTGTTACAATTTGGGCCACCTGCATATTTGTAAACAAAGCACATTTATTACCCGTCGGCGTTTGAGGTAATAACATTGAAACTCTTTTAAGTCCGTCTTCTTTTGCTTACTTTGTAGTTAGAAATCAGCTCATTGTTATTGTACTCTTTTATGACAGCTTGCCAAGTCATTAGCCAGGTGTGGTGAATTGAGCCGCCTTAGATATGGCAGACATATTGCATTTGTGAAGTAGAAAACAATAACCTGATGGAGGGGGAGGCAGTCTAACGATAGCCACGAGCGAAGTAAGACATTAGTGACGGACTATGCGCGTGTGACTGAATCGTGTATTACGTTTGGACTGGTTGTGTACAGTTATATTTGTACCTGTGTTATACGTGTTTTTATAGTTCTAAATAAACTCTATAATAATCCCATTTAAAACGAGTCCTGCAACTCGTACTGTATAAATAATGACAGTTAACAATTCTTATAAATTATACTAGGTGAGTTTTCATAAAGTATCACATGAGTATAAATACATACATCAGGAGAACTTTGAAAATTGCAGTCGTGACTGAAATATAGAGTGGAAGAAGATTAAGGTGGTATGGGCAAGTAACGAGGAGGGATGAAAGTCACGTGACAAAAGGAATACCAAACTGCAAGATAAATGGGTACATATGTAAAGGTTAACCAAAAAAGCGATGGATGGATTCTGTGAAGGTTGACGATGATTTGTGGTGTGACAAAGAACATAATTATGTCAGAATACAGGAGTATTAAAGAAAAGAGAGAGAGAGAGTCTTCATAAATTGCAGAGAGATATTTGGTAAGATGAAATACTGTAGAATATTGTGCAAATCACAAAATAATATAATTAAGGTTAAGGTATGTATGTATGTATATATATATATATATATATATATATATATATATATACACATACAAACAAACAGGGCTATAATAGTATGGCTGATTATGGATGGGCATCCACCGAGTATCGAATATTCGGCCACGCTTATTACGTTCTTGTAAATGATAATGAAAACAATGTTCTAAATAAACCGTGATTAAGATGGGTTGCGATGTGGTATACGGTATTCGGCTGCATACCGAATAACAGTCTAATATTCGTGGCACCTCTAATACTGATATTAGATTCATCTGCCAAATTGAATCAATTTGGTTGACATGATGGTATTCTATGATATTGAATGATTCAAGTTTGTCTTTGTATAGACCATTTGTTGACTGTCCAATTTCAAACATGGAAATGAACAGTCTAATATCAAGTTTCAATTATATAATACATAATTGAAATCAAATTATTTTTTGTTTATTAAAAGTTCCCATTTCATAAGCTCAGGGTTACCATCAACAAGAAAAACAATATCCCATAAAACTATTAAAAATGCTCATTTTGTAAGCTCAGAAATATTCTCACTAGTCTATCTAGGCCTACAGTCCGCTCTGCAATATTCAATTTACAAAATCAGCATACACAAAGTGTAAACAAGGTACTGCGAGTGATATAATAGCTTCATAATCGAATGTTGTTCGTGCTTCAGCGCACTCTGGCCCGCTGCCATATCAAGCCACGAAACTTGGCAGACAACTATTCAATATAGAAACAGTGTTAAATTTGTCTAGCTACCGAAAGTTGGGCCAAAGTTAACACAAAAAGGTTTACTTTTCTAAATTGGAATGGAACTACCGACATTTGGCCTTTGCCCATGTAAACACTTCGAACACTTTTTAGGCTGTTTCATAAATTGCGACAAATTACAACTAGCTTTATCAGTCACTACCTACAACATAGTTATGTTTGATATTTCTACGTATATGTATGTATGTGTATGTATATTTAAGAATATAATATCAATAGGCGTATTTGTATATGTCTATTAAGTATAAAATATATGTAAGTAACTGGATATACTCTAATATTTATGTATACCATCTCTGACCAATATAATATGTTTTATTCCTGCCACGGGTTGTCTAGAAGAGATCGCTTCTTAGCGATAAGACCGCCCATTGACATTTAGAATATTTATAGGCTATAAGTTCTTCTGTGTTTTCTGTAATGGTGTACAATAATGTGTTATCTATCTATCTATCTATCATCTTGCGCGCCGTCGTGCGAAATACATATTAGCGCTTTTTGAGCCACATGTATGATTAAGTTAAGTTTTAATGGCCCTTAAATTTGTGTCTTTATTAGCCTTTTGATTGTTACATAATTTGAAAAAAGACTACAGTTTTTACACTTTTTTTTATTCGTCTGATCCATGTCCCTACAGATACTACTAAAATTTCACCTCCCATGTGTCTATATTACACCCTATAGCAGGATGAGACCAATATGTAAATACATAAAAGGGCTCGAGCTGACCATCGCTATTTTGTCATTACGTTTGATTGAAACACTGAAAAACATTGAATGATTCAAATCAACCGTCCAATATTGGGTTAATAAAACCGGACAACGAATAAAGCGTCGAGCAGCAGCAACAGTAGTGCTCAGGATGAGTTTTGTTTACACATTCATGCTACCACTTTTCGTCACGTTCCGATGCCTAATTACATATATGGTAATCTAAACAAATGTTAGAAGTACATGTTGGCCAAATAGAGTAGAAAATAATAAGGGCGCTGTTCTGTAATAAATAATAAGGTACCTCAAAAAATAAATCAGTTGTTGTCTCGCACTCGTCGTTTCAATTATAACTTAACATGGTGACAGCGGTGTTTAAAGTTATTTGATATGAATAATGGTTTATAGGCACTTAAATGTGTTTTAAAAGTAGTTAAAATACACAAGTTATATATAAGGTTAATAATTGTGGCACAATATCAAGTTAAAAGTGAGATTTAACAAAAGTGAATTACAAAGCAACATGGAGCACGCACGACCGCCATCAGAACTTAATATGGACGGGTCTAGCGGGCCCGTTGGCCGGGTCGAGGCGTGGAAGAAGTGGAGACAGCAATTCATGCTATTTTTGAAGACTTCAGGTGTTCATGCGGAGCCTTCGAGCGTACAAGCTAGTCTTTTAGTAAATCTAATCGGCTCGGATGGATTCGATATACATCAAACATTTACATTCGAAAGTGAAGCCGACCGTGATGACATTACTGAACTTTTAAAAAAGTATGACAGCTATTTTGGAACAAAATCCAACATAACACTAACAAGGTACAAATTTTTCACCCGTAATCAAGAGGAAGGTGAATCTATATTACAATACGTGACAGCATTGCGTCTTTTAAGTAAGAATTGCGAATTTTCTACATTGGAAGATGATATGATCCGGGATCGGATTGTATGCGGCGTTCGTTATGCAACGGTCAGGGATCGATTGTTGAGATGTGATGACCTCAATTTGGATAAGGCTATAAAAATTTGCCAAGCAGAAGAAGCTTCTCAAGAGAGTGAACGCCAAATAGTAAGTACAAGCAGCAACGCCGCGGGCACGTCGCACGTCGATCACGTAAGCGTGCGTCGAGGCGGCCGCGGTGCGCCGCGGGACCGTGCGACGCGCGCAGCCACAGCGGCATCAGCGCTGCGCGGCGCCGGCGCAGGGCGTCTGGCGCGCGGCTCCGTCGGTGCGTCGGGGGGTGCGCGGGCGCTCTGTGCAGAGTGCGGGTCCGCGGGGTGCTCCGGCGAAGTGAGCGAGTGCTTCGCGCGCTACATCAACTGCTACATTTTTTTTTTTTTTTTTGAGGCGAGGGAAAATGACTAACCGATTTACGCACTCTCTGGGCCGTTACTAGGAAACGGCACGAATCCACGGGGGGCGGTAACGCTAGCAATTGTATGCTCTACTTGCGCTCCGTCCGCTATGGACTACACAGAGGAGTGTGGAGACTCCGAGCGATGCCGCACGGGCGAGCAACCTCAATACCCACTAAAAACCCCCTCCTCCCTTCGCGGCCCTGCGCTTTGATGTGAAGGAAAGACTGAGATGTAGAACATAGTTACGCAACAGTCGATCCAGCGCATAAAGTGCTTGAAGTGTGCCCTGGGAGAACACACTCCACTACGAAACGGGGGTAGTTGTTAAGTCCCTTGCTTTACCTAGTAGCTAAGGGCCCCCATCGTTCCGGAATCAACTGCTACATTTGTGGTAACCGTGGACATTTCGCGCGCATGTGTAAGTCGAATCAATCTTATACTGGTGCTAGCCGTGGTCGGGCTAATCGTGTGTATGAAGTGGAGTGTAATGATAGTAATTCCAAAAATGAGAGCGATACATTCTACATTTCGACTATTTTGAATGTAGAAAACCGGCCTAGCAACTGGTTTCAAGAACTTTCGTGTGAAAACGGATCGGAAATTTTCAAATTAGATACGGGAGCCGATTGTAATATAATTTCTTATCGTAGATTTACTGAACTAGGTTTCGATGATTCAATAATTATAAAAAAGCAAATTCCATTATTATCGTACACCCAAAATGTTATACCGATTAAAGGAATTTGTTTTATACCATGGTCTTACAAAAATGTTACATACCAATTAAAGTTTGTTATAGCAGATATGGAATGCTCAAGTGTGCTGGGACAAAAATCATGCGAATATCTAGGTTTAGTCAAACGCATCGCCTCATTAAGCCTCACAAATTATAATGATTTATTTAAAGGCTTAGGATGTTTGCCCGGTAAATATCATATAGTCGTTGATCGTACCGTGCCGCCAGTAATTTGTGCGTCGAGAAAAATTCCACATGGATTGCGGGAGCGTTTGAAAGAGGAGTTGAAGAAAATGGAACAATTAGGCGTTATTAGGAAAGTATCGCACCCCACTCGGTGGGTTCATCCGCTTGTATTAGTCGCAAAAAAGAACAATGGCATTCGAGTGTGTCTCGATCCTCGTGAATTAAATCGAGCAATACAACGATCTCACTTCCAACTCCCCACGGTCTCCGAATTAGCATCACGGCTGCACGGCGCACGTTTCTACTCAGTCCTAGATGCCAATTCAGGTTTTTGGAATGTGGCTTTAGACGATGAGAGCGCGGACTTATGTACATTTAATACTCCTTACGGCCGTTATCAATTTCTTCGTCTTCCTTTCGGGATTAATTGTGCATCGGAAGTATTCCACGGATAATTGTGCCAACTTCTGGAAGGCCTAGAAGGGGTAGAAACGTATGTCAATGACATCATAGTATGGGGTGAGACAAGGGAGATTCATGATAAAGGTTTAAAGTCATTATTAGAGCGCGCGAGACAAATTAATTTAAAGTTTAATAAAGAGAAATGTAAATTTGCAGTTCAAGAAGTGATATATTTAGGGCACGTGTTCGATGCAAAGGGTATGAAACCCGATTATAATAAAGTAAAAGCTATTAAGGAAATGCAACACCCGAAGGATAGAAAGGATTTAGAACGTTTTTTAGGTGCGGTTAATTATTTATCTAAATTCATTCCCAATTATTCTCAAATTGCAATACCATTGACAAGTCTTCTCAGGAAAGATAGTTGCTGGCGTTCGGAAGAAAGTGAGATTGAAGCTTTCAACCAATTGAAAGAGGCTGTTAGTAGGGCCGGGGTTTTGACACTATATGACGCTTCTCAGCCTATAGTCATGTCTGTAGACGCATCCCGTGATGCTCTTGACGCGGTGCTCATGCAGGCAGGTCACCCGGTCGAATATGCGTCTCGAACCCTTACGGATACTCAAAAACAATACGCACAAATTGAGAAAGAAATGTTGGCAATAGTGTTCGCTTGTGAACATTTCCACCAATATATTTATGGTCAAAAAGCGGTAACAGTAGAATCCGATCATAAGCCATTGGAAAGCATTTTCAAAAAGCCTCTAATGTCTGTCCCGGCACACTTGCAGCGGATGTTATTAAAAATTCAAGCCTATGATTTAGTAGTTACATATGTACGTGGTAAGCATATGTATATTGCAGACATGCTCTCTCGAGCGCCGCTTCCCGATTTATACAGTGAAGAAGTACATACAAATATTGTTTACCAAATTAAGATGATCGCAGAAAATATTCCAATATCAAATGATAAGTTATCTATGGTAAAGAAAGAAACTAAACGTGATCCGCAGTTTAATATTTTGATTGATTATTTAAATAAGGGCTGGCCTGATCACAAGTGTCAGGTATCAAATGAAATTAAATCATATTGGTCAGTTAAAGATGAATTATTTGTAGTTGATGGAGTAATTTTCAAGGATAATTTAGTTCTAATTCCTAATAAAATGCGAAATGAAATGTTAAAGCTTGTACATGAAGGTCACTTAGGTATAGATCGGTGCAAGCGACGCGCAAGACAGGTGATATTTTGGCCTGGAATGACACGTGACATAGAAACGTATGTAAAGCGATGCGTTACGTGTAAGGAACATTCTAACTCACCTAGTTAAGAACCCCTTATGCCTATTTCCATCCCTGAATTGCCCTGACATAAAGTTGGTTCAGACATTTTCGAAGTTAAAAATAAACATTTTCTTATACTTGTTGACTACTATTCCAATTTTGTAGAAGTATGCAAATTAAACGATTTGACATCAAATACAGTTATACAGAGAATGAAAGAAATATTTTCGCGTTACGGCATTCCTAGTGAACTCATGACTGATAATGGCACGCAATTTTCTAGTAGGGAGTTTAAAAATTTTGCCAAAATTTGGGGATTTAACCACATAACATCTTCGCCAAATTATGCACAGTCTAATGGCAAAAGTGAGCGGGCTGTACAGACCGTCAAAAAATTACTGAAAAAATCAATACAGAGTAATAGTGATTTTAATTTAGCTCTTCTTAATTATAGAAATACTCCCAGAGATGGCTTAAGCTCGCCAGCACAATTGTTAATTCCCCCAGGGGGTGCCGCCCTGGTCTCTTCTCCGACCAGGTAGCGGTACAAGGGGATGCGTCCCCGGGGCCCCGAGCGGCCACTGTCACATTCCCCCCTTCGCTCCGTGACAGTGGTGTCCCACCTTTCCGCCTCCAAATCCCAATGCCTGCCCTTCCTTACCAAACCTCCTCCCCAAACGCCCCTCCTTTCCGATGGTCAAGGACGGCGGTGGTGATGTCCACCCCACCACCGCCCTCCTCACAGGCGACCTATCCTCCCCGACCCCGCCGCTGACGCTGCTTAGAGCGCGAGGCGGCGGAGGGGGAGAAAGGAGAGGGAGGGGTGATGGCGCAGGAGAAATCCTTCGCGGCCTCCCCCTCCCTCCTATCGCGAGGCCCCCCCCGCCGCTGACGCTGCCGATTGCGCGAGGCGGTGGGGGGGCGGGGTGGAAGAAGAGGGGGGAGGGGTGTTGGCGCAGGAGCAATCCTTCGCAGCCTCCCCTTCCCCCCGCCGCGAAACCCCCCCCCGCCGCTGACGCTGCTACGAGCGCGAGGCGGCGGAGGGGGAGAAAGGAGAGGGAGGGGTGATGGCGCAGGAGAAATCCTCCGCAGCCTCCCCCTCCCCCCCCCATCGTGAAGACACTCCCCCCCGCCGCTGACGCTGCTGAGTGCGCGAGGCGGCGGGGGGAGGAGGAAGGAGAGGGAGGGGTGATGGCGCAGGAGTATTCCTTGCAGCCTCCCCCTCCCGGCGGCAGCGGGCGTCGAGGTCTGGGGGATCAACATAGACCTCCGCCCGCACTAATGCCGCGAGAGGGCGCGAGAGGTAGCCGCGCGTCCCTCTCAGGGCCGGGGACCACCATCTCCCCCGGCCCGCACACAGGAGAGGCCGCCTCTGTTTACGAGGCGGCCGGCCGCTGCCGGGGTTGCGGGTTAAGCTCACGCATGTACCGCGACCCCGGCGCTAGGCGGAAGGAAGGCTCCCATGGGGTTTTAGTGGGTATACCGGCAGCCGGTCGTATTGAACCGGCGTCGGGGAGCCCCACACACCGGCCGCGCATGATCCCCCGCGCGGCTGACGGTGCGGCAACGCATTTCCCCATGTAAAAAAAAAAAAAAAAAAAAAAAAAAAGCACAATTGTTAATGGGTCGAACATTGCGCTGTCAGTTACCAGTACATCCCAACATACTACAGCCTAAACTAGTCGACCCAGCCGAATATCAGACAATGTTAAAAAGACAAATTAATAGTAAGATAAATTACGATAAACACTGTAAATCTTTGCCAATTTTAAAAGAAGGTGACAATGTCATAACTATTAATGGAAAAAATAGAAATAAAGGCATAGTAGTGGGTCATGCCATAGCTCCTAGGTCATACATCGTCCAGAATAAACTAGGAAGGCAATACCGCCGCAATCGGCGTCACTTAATTAAATGTGAAAACGATGTCAAATCGCCTTATGACGGCAACGTATACGAGGATGCAGATTGTAATCGTATGAACTTTGTAACTCCTACACAGGAGGTGCTAACTGAAAAGGAGAAGAATTTTAAATCTGCATCCCCACTGCCTCAAGTACGACAAGCTAAAAAGATTGCCAAACGGCGTATTGAATATAATTGAATTGAATATTTTCATACTTATCCACTGCGGAAATGTTTTTTTTTTTTTGCTGTCTATGTAACATTATACCATAAAGGGTTTTCTTGTTTTGTTTTTACCATTTTTTTATGTGTGTGGGGATGGGGCAGCATGTTTTATTTATTTATTTATTATTATTATGAACTATTTGTACTTTTATTTTCAAACATTAGTTACTTTGCACACGTTATCTTTTAAGGGGGAAATGTTCTGTAATAAATAATAAGGTGGAGGTACCTCAAAAAATAAATCAGTTGTTGTCTCGCACTCGTCGTTTCAATTATAACTTAACAGGCGCCATTTTTGCAAATTTGTCTAAACTCTAGCAACACCAATATTATGACATGAATAATTTTGATACTTATTAGCCATTTTTAGTATTACGTCAAACACTGTGCAAGTATCAACTAGCTTTATTGACGACGACGGCATTTTGTCAACATAATCTATGACATTTATCTCAATAATAATGACTATAATTTTGTAAGCAAGAGCTTTAAAACCCTGTGATAATTAATCGAGCAATTATTCAATTAAAAGAAACTAACCATTACAAACCTTCCATGTCAACGGTTCTTTGGTAAATATTGTCAAACTATTTTTAAAGATTTTTACTTTAAATTGCGCTAGACTTCCTTGGTACATACATATATGTTATCATGCCTGTTTTCCATGGGTGTAGGCCGAGAATATGGATCCCGACTTAAGACCATCCTGGCAAACAACTTTCGCTTCATCTACTTTCATTAGCCTCTTCATAGATGCACCTTTATTTGAGATACTTTTTACTTAACCTCTCTTTAACACTTCTGCTGTTTGATCATGGTGTGTACGATACGGTCTACCAGTATCGACTCTACTATTCTTAATGTGATTCTATTTTCATTCATTTTCTTTTGAATCTCTTTCTCTCTCCTTGGTAAATTTCACCAATCACAATCTGTGTGAAACTTCGTATTATTATATTCATATTTGGTTTATTTTAGTAGACTTTAGATTCGGGTCAACATTAACTCGGGCCAATAACATCGATACAGATAAAATAATGTATTGCCAGAAGGCAAAAATATTCGTTCATATTCTAGACTTTATGGCCAGGTTATAATTGCTAATTGCTGAATACGATAAAATACTAATTATATTAACTAATATCACTATCTTCTTTGTATAATAATTACATAAATTAATTTTAGGAAACGCAAAACCAACAAATACAAGCAAACACGATACAAGCGAAACTCATAAATCAAATAATTATTATTTTCTTCTTGTTATATCAAACAACTGTGTTGATTAGCCAGAACAGGGAGAACCTGTTTGTATTTCATATATACATCGTTGTTTTTCCTTTTTCCTTGTATTTACTCCTGATCATTCATTTTTATACACGACTGGAGTATATCGAGTTCAACTTATTTTTTTTATTATTTCCAATATTCAGCAGTTCCTTCCTTATGTTATGCAACTAATAAGCAATAATGGAATGTAGTGCGTCCACGATAACTTGATGAATAATGTTACCAGCTACTAAAGAAATTTGTATGTGTGTGCAGTTCACACGCAGTAGCGGACCCGTAAATAGGGCGTTGCCACCGGTGCCCAGCACACATTTCGTTTCTTTGTACTTTTGATGCTTGCACCCGCATCAAGTTACGCATTTTTGACATGATACTTACTGCCTTTTTTGTGAGTCGTCTAATGCTTAAATTTTGAATAAAGCAATCAGAGGAATACACAAAAACTAATAAAAGGCCGAAATCGGTCCGCTCTTTGTGTTTTTATATCTCGTCATCATCAGAATTTAAGCGATTTGCCTTTCAAATGAAACATAAATAATATTACAAAAAAATTTCGATACCATCAATTTGGGTTCTGATGAAATTTTAATTAAACAAATACTTGATTTTATACGAAAAGATCGAGTAATATTTGTATCGTATTTTTTATTAAAATTGTATATTTACTGAAATATCTGTTAAATGAAAATCTGTTAAATTCGATTTATATGCATTTATGAAACCTCTCAAAAAACTACGGCCCAGCCACGACCTTGTCGCTTTGAGAGAGTCCTAACTAGCGACAGAAACAAATGTATTAAGACGTATATAATTTGTTTTTTCGTACACGATATATTAAGTACTCGTATTATACTTATTAAGATGTTTTCTACTTAACTAACTTAACTTTAAATGTTTCGTAAGTAATTTCTTTCAAAACATCTTTAATACACGATTATATAATTAATAAACGATAATACTTCGTATAAATATAAACTTGAACAATAAAAGAAAACTTTGCTTAGTCATTTTCTACCCATAGTCCCTCAAGCATATAAGTAGAAAATATTATTTTTTTAAGTTGAAAACATATAAAACCTCATCCAGTAGTGTGGTCTGTAAAGTATCAATATTACCTTCTAAGGAAACACAAGATATAAAATAAATCACAAGCCGTTGCACTTATCGTGGCGTTAATCGCCATCGCGTCGCTCGTAGGGTCGCACATCAGTAAACCTAAGGTCGTGGCCGGGCCCTTATGATTTCAATTAATTTATATTTTACCCATTAAATTTCCAAAATTGTTTACACCTGCCCATTCTTTAATATATCAAATAAAAGATTCGTCTTCTTGTTCTGATACATGACTCTGCACGTATTGTTTATCTAGCCAGTATTTTAGAATAATCTTGCTACAATAGGCTCAGATGTTTTTAACTGAGGTCTAAAGAGGGAAGTTCTTGTGCCAGCTCAAAAGGAACGCTTTTCTAAACAGTTGAGATTTTCAATTGATATATTGTTTTTGGTTAAAAATAAACAATAGTCTACAACTAATGACCATTTTTAACTAATATTATACCTACATTGATTTTTAAAAATTAAAAATACACTGCAATATATCAAGAACTCTTCCAGTTTCGGCCAAAATCTTTACACAAATAGAAATTTTATCATTTATCTTGACATTTAGGCTGGAATTTTAAGACAAATCTGGTTATAAAATTATTATTTTCGAATAAATGAATTAATTAAACAATTTCACGCATGTCCTATAACATTATTTTTTATTTGGCTTTGATATTCTATATTAACTTAGCAGTAAGACCCAATATTTTACTATAAAATAACCTCACACATTAATCTCAAATGCCAATTAAATTATCGCCAATGAGCCTGTTGAAATCCACTACCTATATATCCCTTACATGTTGGACTTTGTTTACTATAGCACCCTGATTTAAAGTATAGAGTCCCTTTATCCCGCGTGGTGTAATAAATGCAATTGTAAATTAATAAAATAATAATATAGTTCGCGATTCATTATGTTTTCAATGTTCAAGTTGAGATGATTTTAAGTAATTAAAAAAACTATCAGACTATGCAAGCTACTGGAACTTCTAGGTCGTCGGCTTGCTTAGCTTCATCCCCTAGTCTTACTCAGTAAACCCAGTTAAGGACGGCTGTACATGCTTTTGAGATAGGTCTGCTACACACTAGCCCTTCCTATCCTACAGCGTCTTATAATACACTAGCCAAGATGAAGTATCTCTTCAAACTATCCTAATCCCACTGGTTTAATATTCTCAGGCAAATAATATATCCAACTCTATGCATGTAGGCTCAAGTTCGTGGGCTGGCTTGGTTTGATCCCCTAGTCTACCGTAGCACCCCCAGCTAAAGACGGCTCTCCATGCTTTTGAGCCCGGTCAGCTCCGCATCATAACCAGCCCCTACTAGTCTACGGCGTCTTATACAATTGCCAAGTTGAGTTCCCTTCTAACTATCCTAATCCCATTGGTTTGATGTTCTCAAGCAAATAATATATCCAGACCAAAGTTTAATGCCCTTTAGCTAATTAAATTTTTGGCTAGACCCCAATTTTTCCTACACCTCACCTATTATACATGAGGACGTCTGGCTTCCACAGTTTGTTTGGTGTGATTCTTAGATCCTTGACGCCGCCGTAATCGCTGTCATTCCACCTTAAGTTGTAGTCGTTCCATTCCTGCCACATATAATAGATTAGTAAAAAAACAATATGTAGAATCATAAAATATTACATAAACGAGCAAGAATATTGGCCAATATTTTTTATTTAAATAACCCAGCACAAAAACATTTATATCGCACTAATATAATATGTCAACGGAACATACTTTGATACTGTTAATTATTTCATAAACTTTATCGCAATTAAAATTTGTTTAGTACAAATATTAGTAACAAACACACAAATTTAAATATCGTATGAAAATCAATAATAAATGCACCCGAAAATCAAATAACACAGTTGATCCGATCGGATAGAAATTTACTCGCGTATTGCAGTGAAGTAATTAATTCACATAACATTCAGCCCTGAATATTCAAATGGATTTAATGTCGATATAGCTAATAATTAAGTAGGTATATGTAGTATAGCTATCTATTTGTACGAAATAACATTAAACAAGTTACGTTAGCCAACATTCTTGCACGTATAATTATTAATATGTCAAAATGCTCGTGTGTTTGAAAAACCGATTTCAACTTCCGTATAAGATAATAATTCATATTATCATGTATAAAATGCTTTCATCATAATATATCTCTGTCACATTGGGGAGGGTCATTCGACCACATAAAGATACTCCTTGGGGTCGCACGGACCCTTCCTCATAAAGGACCCATGACCTAATATGATTAATTTCTTTAGGGAAAATTTAATTTTGCATGTTGAGTGAGGTTTAAATTTAATTATTAAATTTCTGTGTTCTTGTCATTATATCAAAAGAACAAAACGCAATTAGTTTACAAGAAAAGAGTTTTTTTAATTACGTATTTTGTTTTTAATTAAGAAGTCCTTAATTAAATTTAGAAATTTTAATACTTATCAAGTCTCTTACACAAATCTATTGTGGTAAGCACTCGATGAATAAGATGAAAACATCTTTGCCTACGTTTATTATTTCTAAGTCTCTCTCTTTTCTTTCACCTCTTCCCAATTATAAGGGGTTGACAGAAATAGATTTTCCTTCCATACTCCTCTACTACACAAGTTATATTAAATAAAGTCCTAATTGTAAATTAAATTATTTAATAAAATTACGTTAGGTTATAAAAACGCGACGACAACAAAATCCAGTGACAATAAGTAATGTAATTATTTACACTATTTTTCAATCATAAATTATTTCATTTTTATTTTTTTTAATATATTAACAAATTTATTTAGTTTTGATTCGATCTATTAACGTGAATCTCTGTTTATAAAACAAAGCAATCAGCGAAAACAAGAACTAGCTCTATCAAAAGGCTACTTATTATACAGCCAACTTTACAAAGTACTATAAAACATTTTAGGACTGAATACTGTCATGAAATAATAATGTTTTATTGACTAATACGCTATACAGCCCTATGAGAATAAAATAATAAATTTACAGACCATTGAATTTAATAAAGTTTATTTTCTATAAAGTGGGCCAATATACTTTGTTTGCTTTGTATAAGGTTACGTATACATAGAACGGGGGACCCGTATAAGGTAAACAATCAAAGTTATTTGATCACAAACATTCGGTTCCTCATAATCGTGTACACATATCATTAATATGCCTTATTAACTACTGTTACTGATATTATTACTTAATGACATTGTTTTGGAGTGTATGAACAAGCCACGTGTAAGTGTTCTATACACAGACGAAATTATGTATAATTAAATCAATTTCATGATATTAATTATTTTATATCATTTATTATTTACAATATAATTTACATACTATAGGTGTTTTTATGACATTTATTGACTCATTACAATGACATTGTTTCTAGGACTTTTGATTATATTTATTATTATAATTTTTCTATGCCTAACTGGCCAAACATGATGCGCATTTACTTTTGTACCATCATGTATACTCTGATGTGTAAATACCCATGTTAAAGAAATAAACAAACTTTGACTTTGATATACCTGTAAATGATTAGGTAAAACCATGTATGGCATTTCAGTGATTAGAATCTACTTGATTATATTATTAATTGACTATGATTGTTTGTTATATATAATACCTGTTGTTCTATATGTTTCTCAGACAGTAAATCGGGACCTTTAAACATAATGCAGGGGAGAACAACCTTTTCTTCAAATTAAACTTTTTTTAAACTACCACTAAGACAGATTAACACAAAAGACTAAGGGCCGCTTGCATAAGGTTGCTTATTTAAGAAACACAAAACGTATTTAACACCCTTAAATACAATTAGCGTCTTACACAATGCAAAATTTGTCACTAAATATGTTTGAAGAACTGTCAATACGTTTTGTGTACAACGTATTTAGGCAGTTTAATATGATTAACTAATTTTATTTAAAGGGGGATCGTTATGCAAGCGGCTCTATGACTAAGTTTACTCATGTGTATTATTTTCTTGTGTGCAATAAAGAATATTTTATTATATTCCAAGACAAATAACGCATCACACGTTAATATTAAATACTATGCCGAAATATGCTTCTTATCACAGAAGATCAATCATGTCTTTCACTTCACCTAGTACCATGTTATTGAGTACTATCTGTAAACGATCATAAAATATATGCGTAGTGATAGGTACTTTGCTGTAAAATTTAATGTCATCAATATTTTTCAATGGCCTGAGAAACTGAGCTTGTACCAAAGTTAAATCCCGGTTGCGTTCAAAGCGTCTACTTTGAAGTTCAGGGTCCTCATAAATCGGGGTCTGTGTATTATATATAATTAATTATAAGGAACTAAAACGGGATTAAGGATTCTTAGTCAATAATCCTCCAACCAACTCGAGTTAAAAACACCAATTAGTAACTCTACGCTGTAACGTTTATTTTTGTCCTACACACGAAAAACGATGGGAGTTTATCTTTTCTCATATGTTACAGAGAATTATTGCGATAAAAACTTATACTTCAGTTGAACTTTTCTCAAGCAAAACTTTTAGTTTTTTTTGTTGGCTATATATAAATCATAGATAACAATACTGAAAATACTCAAGCTTTACATTTAATACAGAATTGTACGAAATGTTTAGTATCCCTGCAAATTTAGAAACGCGCGAAGGTTTTACGATGCTCGAATATTCTTATTCATTTGTACACGTTGAATATTTGAATTATGAATATTAATGAATTACCATGAAGTTACATGATAAATATATTTTATAATTAAGTATGAATATACATTAGTATTGATTCCCGTAAACACAAAATAACTTTATCATTTATCTCGATTTGTGGAAAGATGTTTTGATCTAATAAAGTCTTATAAATTTATATAGGTGGAAAATTTCTAAAAATTCAAGATAGTATAATAGAACTTAAAATATACTTTTAACAAAAGTTAGTTCAAACAAAATTGGTCTAGTTATAAATTACAGGATATATAAATTAGTTATTAATACGGGCAAAGCAGCGTAAGTGACGTTTGAAGTCAAAATGTCCATATGGGTAGGAATCACTTTCCATCAGATGGGTCGCTTGTATACTGTACTCGACCCATAAAAATTTATCTCTTCTTCCTCTTGGCCATTTGAGGCGACGCGAAGGTTGGGGCCTCGAGGAAAACCTCTTTGCCCCGGCTTCTTCTCGACGGACAACTACCCGTCGGTAGCGGGGTTTGGAACCATTGTAGCCTTCCTAATGGTGGTCTCTCAACGGCTCTAAAAATGCATCTATAGTAAAATAATTCAAGTATTTAAAAATTCCGAAACGGCTAAACAGAATTCAATAGAAACCATAGATATAAGACAGAAGTTATATGTTCAATTTTTGTCTATGTTTTATTTAGATATCTTGCAGAGTTTGGAAGTGTGAATATAAATTAAAACTTAAAGATACAACTAGTATCCAATATAACAAAACATCTTATCATATTTCTTCTTAAAACAGTAAACAATAACTTAACGTCTGAAACGACGAATATATATGTGTTGATTTACAAAACATTCGCTTAACTTTACCACCTAAGTACCAAAGTTTCAGTATTGTTATCCGAAACTAAACCTGGCTGGCAGAATGGCGATTGTTACAAATATTCCAGCTATCTATAAACCTTATATATACATTTACCGTAACATGAACGAAGAACAATAACAGCCCTCGAAGTTTGCGCTTTAGTCATATTACGAAAGTTGCTACGACATAAAGCTGCGGTCACACTGGCAACGGTGCGTTATAAGGTGGAGTTTTAAGACGCATATAGTGGTTACAAATATCTACACATAATATAATAAAACTGTAGAGGTTGAATTTCTGTACAATGAAAAAAAAATGCTAAAAACCGAGTCAGGGGGATGTAAGAAGTGAAATAGAAAGTGAGTTTGTACGGGCTAATCTCCGAAACGACTGGATCTATTTAAATAAAATTTCGTATGGTGATAGCTTATATCCCTGGTCAATATATAGGATACTGTTGATCCCGAAAAATCAAAGAGTTCCCGTGCGATAGTTAAAAAATCATTCCACGCGGACGAAATCGCGCAGAAGCTACTTAGATTTAAAATAACATAATTACAATTGTTAAAATATATGTTTTGTTTTCAGTGTGTTTGAGATATAAATAATAACTAATAAATCGGACATTGATCATGTAATATTATAGCAACTTTTCGAAAATCACTGTGGATGTGCGTAGATTTTAGACTACCCACCCACAAACCAATATCAATTTTTGGTATCTCAAAACCTCCTCCCTTGTGATATTTCGTATTTATTTCGAAACGCCTCCCTCTATTCGCGTTTCACGTGATTAATGATCAAATATTAATAAACTTTTTGTACTGAATATCTGATAGCAAACAATGTTTACTAATATCAAATATTAATTTTACTATACATATTCCACCCATAATATGATCTACATGATCCAAGTTAATATTTTACTTAATACCTATCACAAACTTATACTGTATATATCTTTCGTATTAAAACATAAATTATCAAACCTTAATTATTTGATAGCTACAATATAAAATATTAAGGGCCAATTTTTCAATCATCATATAAAATGTATTAATCGAATAAATTATAATCTGATTGAATTCAAAAGGTGAAACAATTTAACTGTTCTATTCATGCAATTGACATATTAATTGTTCCATGTTATACTTTATTCTATTAATAACTTTTATCTGGTGATCCAAAAATTGACCATAATTTAGATAAGGAAGATCTCGTGGGTAAAGTAATATATATATAGATATAAGTTGTCTTCTAAATAAAGATACATTATTTCCTAATAAACAATTCAATACGTAAAATCTTTCGCTTAATATTTTTTTTTATTTTGGCGTTTTTTTAACTTATAGCAGGGTTTATTGATGAAAAATACATAAAACTACAATTAATAATAACTTAAAAATCAACTACAACCTATACTATATTAGAAACTAAAACTAAATAAAAAACGGCAAAATACCTACAGATAAAATATTGGTCCCAAACCACTGTCACTTACCGGGAACGTTCCCGAAAGGCTGGCGGCGTTGCCACGTTGTATGGCAACGCTTAATCTTTGAGCAAAATAGACGCCAGCCTTCTGATCGCGTGTGACGTCTACCAAACGTTTGGTGACGTCACGGTAGACCTTTAGGGCGTTAGGACCCCACGGACCCAGAGTTTTCACCCCAAATGCCGCAAATGTGTAACCATTTCCAATGGCGGCACAATAATATTAAATTGTAAATATTTTTTATTATATCCAATTTTTACGTAATTTACTGTAGTTTTACCGCACTATGACAGCTTAACCGCAGCTTTTCAAATTTTCTTCCGAGTAAAGCCATTGGAGAGAAAAAGATAGCCATTGTACCAGCCAGTGAGTGTAAATGTGACAGGTGATATCGATGTTCTCTTTAGTAAGCTACAATTTGATTTACTCAGGTCATATACGAAAATAACCTATGGTTGATGATTTGTGATGAAGAAAAATTCTTGTACCATAACTACCTAAAACATGTAAACTAAATTATGGTTTACGTATTGCTGGGTTGAGATTAAACTTTACTCACATAGATTTACACAATAAATATTTCTGTGGCCACATTCAACGTACTTAAAAACGATCAATATAGAGCGCGTGGTGATAATTAGAACTTCATCTCTTGTCTCATTTTCTCTTTAGTATTAAAGTGAGACAAATGTATTTACCAAAAGCGCTTCCAAGGAGGTTTGATCATTCAGCTTATTTATTCACGTAATGTGAAACTCTTTGGTGGATTTCTTGTATATTTTTTATGAAAATAAAATACCGTAAAAGATTTGTACGACGCTATACAACGGAGTAAGCGGTAAAACAGGTATTCCTATTTCCACACATTCCGTTGTATGGTGCGCAATTTTTAATTTTCGAAGAACGTATATAGACTTCATAAATGCATTTTTCGAGCAAATGTCTTGTATAGTTATCTAATGTTGTTACGTTAAAACCAGTATTTGACTCAAAATTAAACCGTTACTAGTAACTTTATTAGACCATTTCGTGGATCTAATTGTGTAAATCTAAGTGTATTATAGTACATAGTGATGTATTCGTAATAGAGTCTAGGTAAATAACTATATCAAACCTAAAAAATATCGTAAGGGACAGAATCTATCAATACAAAAATCTTTATGCCCTTAACTACGTGAATAGCAACATGAATATACTAAAAATTGGAAATATATGAGTAATGTACAAAAAACAATTTGTATAGAAACTCTCCTTTGAAATTGTATATCCTGGCTGTTACTGTATTTCTTCATAACAAACTCGTTATTATTTTCAAAAATGCCAAAAAAATATTTGTAATAATAGTTGTTACAAAAATACAAGTAAATAAATTTTATATTTTCTCAATTGTAACTTTTAAATGAGAACATCGATTCAATATAACTCTTACTCAATAATATTAGAGTAATAAAAAAATAAAAGTTAAAAATATTTTTTTTAAATATGTAATCCTCCTTACATTCTAGAATGAAATGTATGTAATCAAAATGTATATTTCGGAAAACCACTTGTTATTCTATCAATTAAATGTGTATTGTTCATCATGTATATACTTACTAAACACATCTATGAGAAGCTATAAAATATATAGGTTTATCACAACAAACAACTATATAAGCAATATACATGCCAAGGGTTTGTTAAATTCATGCAAAAAATACATAAATACTTATCACTAGGTTTATCTTCTTTACTACCGAAGCAGTTTCTCTTACAGTGGATCCAAATTATACAGAGAGGGGACTGTCAAAAATTTTGCAGTTTTCATAACCAAGGATAATCTCTACCGATTCTTTTAAAACTAAGCTGCCATATTGGTAAATGCTAAAATAATTGTTTATTTAAATAGCTTAATTAACATACCCTTAGTGCTGGGAAGAAACAATATTTTTTAATTTTTGAAATATTATTAACTGTATTATGTACAACCAGCATCAAAAGTATGCGGATTATGCTCTTCATTTATCTCTTTTTTTAGAATAAAATAAAATGTCAAATAAAATGGGAAAATAAAAAAAAACAAAAGTAATTAAATTCTATTTGGTTTCATACAATACATTTTATCTATTATATACAAAATTTTAATATTGTACAATATATCAATTTAAACGATTTATAAAGAAGAAAGAATATTCTGAAGAATAGCTCGATTTAAAAATGATTTTTAATAGAAAATAAATTAAAAAATTCGTCCCAAAGAGATTTTTGGTTTCACAGGCAATCTAATAGAGCAACCATGGTTACATTCTGCACCCAATCTGATATCCCATAAGAATAGTACATTCCATGGCCATGCAGAATTTAGACAATACTACACCTTCGTTCGTAGCGAGGAGTATACAAAAATGAAAATTAACCAAAAAGGGTACCCAATATGTGCGCAATCAATATACAGTGTATCACAAAATATACATCTCGTCAACAGCTTGTGCATTTCAATAACATAAACAAAATAACCATCCCATTAAATTTGAATACATTTCCGAACCCTTTTTTATATGATTTTTATAGTTTATTAATACTCAGAAATTATATCTGTATTAAATGTATGTTAGACTTGATTTAGATCATCATTATATGCATTGCGGCATAGACGGCAGTATAGAGTGTATAAAATGTATCACGTACTGATTCTAGAAATTTCAATATTATATTCTCTTGAGTTGGAACTGGTTCTAAATGTAACTAAACTATTTTAGAGGTTGTTGAATTTTGACATTGGTTTAAAAATCGGAAAAAATCAGTTGAATAATTCGGGCGAGCAAAATCAGAAAATGCAATTTTGAAATCCTTGCCTGTTTGTCTATTCGAGCATTACATGGAAATTAATGAATAGATTTGAATGAAACTTAACCCATGTCTAGCTTACATCCCGGATCAGAACTTAGGATACTTTAATCCTTAAATTTGACGTCGTTTCTGCGGGATAAATGAATAGACAAGAAGGTGCCGCTGTGGTCGCGTTTTTTGGTGCCACTGTCACAATTCGCTAGCATATACATCGTAATTGATCGACGCGTACGAAGTTTTACTGGCACATACTAGTACTATATAAAATCGAACTAAGTCATGGAAACTTAATAAAGGATGCATGACAGGGGACTACTAGCTATACTACTCAAAACAATCCCATATGGACCAGAAAGACATTAGGAAATCCATCAAGCATAAAAAACAAAACCCGCCGAGTATACCACAATGCAATTACTTTCAAAACAGTCCACAGAACAGGAAGATAAAACAAATAACATAGAAGGAAGTATTCAATAAAAATAGAATATAATATGAAAATAAAAAAACAAGAATAGTAAAAGAGAACTAAAAAGAAGTTTTAGTGTTAAATTTTAGATTCATCATTTAACACACTTACCAATGACAGCCATATATTGGTAATAAGTAGTTGATTCTTCTCGTCCTATTGGTTAGACGATGTCAACAAAAACAAAAAGGGCGCAGTCAGTTTTGATTATCTAGACATCTTTCACACCTCCGAACACACGATACTGGGATTTGGCGGCAAGCGAAAATTATATACCAACCAGAAATTCCACCGCAGACAATGTCAAAATCGAAGAAAAACCTTTATAAAATTAGAAGTGACAGAGCGATGCTGGCGTAGCAGCTACGGCGTAGCATCTATGTTGCTACGTGCAAACAACATGGCGGATTTTAATCGTTTCGTGATTTTACTCATCGTGAAAGATTTTCTTACGCTTTCGCAACTTTTATACATAATAAAACTACGTTTTAACGGTTTTAAGCGCAGTAATTTATTTGATTTTGTATATTCTGACGTTTCGGTCACTTTTCAGTGGCCGTGGTCACGGGAGCCTAATCTAATTTACCACCGCTTCGCATAGAGTAAATAATAACCATCAACAAAATTAAAACTAAATAATTAAAATGATCAAGTTGGGGCTAAATATAACTTTAACAATACTCGTTGGACAATTGTCATCTTTGTCGTCCGTGACCACGCCCACTGAAAACCGGCCGAAACACCGGAATAACCAAAATCAAATAAATTATCGCGCTTAAAACCCTTAAATCGTAGTTTTATTATCGTAAAAGTTTCGTTAACCTTATAAAGTTACTAGTGTTTATCCCGCGGCTGTGCCGCGGGTTAACCTCTGGTGCGTGTCTCTTGTTTATAGAGCAAGCGCTACAGGTTATATTATATTACATTTTTATGTATTTGCCCACGGAAGATTCACTTAATTTTATATCGCTAATTATACCATCCCCCGTATATCTGTGAACAGCATAAATTACAAAACTTGACCAAAAAGGCCAAAATGGCCAATATGACGGAATAGGCAAAAACTACCAAAAAGGCCAAAATAATCAAAATGGTCAAAATGACCAAAAAGGCCAAAATGAAAAGTATCCCTTGTCCACCCTCAGTATTCAATACGTACGTATGTATACCGAATTTCACCCAAATCGGCCCATTAGTTCTTCCGTAAAAGCATAACAAACAGAAAGACAAATATATTTTTATCCCGGAAACTATCCCAGTTTTCGGGATAAAAAGTATCCTATGTTCATTCTCGGCATCGAAAACATATATATACTGAGTTTCAGCTAAATCGGTCCCGTAGTTTTACGTTGAAAACGGAACAGACAGACAGACAGAGTTACTTGCGCATTTATAATATTATAATAGGGATATAATTTTTTAGCAATTTTGTTTATGTCATATTTCCAGTGGAACCAAATACCAAGGATAAGTTTGTTTCAAAAACCACACAACGGATTTTAAAAAACAACATTAAAAGTAACAAAAAATTGAATTGGTATAGCAGCAGAATACTCGAGTAAGATACAAAATGAAATAGATTTATTACAAGAAAAATATTATTTTTCTTTCGTAAGTTTTAATAATCAAAAATTTTGAAAAAATCCGATGATTTCGAACGATAAATATCATGATATTTTTCTGTTTATAATCAAAAGGTTTTTCTCCAATTTGAATATTTATTAAGGAATAATTAGAGTAGTATTTCGCGTGCCGCCGTACACACAAATCTAAATAGATTAGAATATATATATGCGAAATATTAACACCAATATAACACCGACTGTCATGCGACAGGTCTGCCGCGAAGGCGCTCACTGCGTCGCCACCTGAAACCCTCCAAATGTGCTGTTTATTACGAGAAGAGTGCAAAAAATTATTAATAAAAAGTAGCTAACAGTCTCGTGGACAATTTAAATTAAGATATCTCATTGAATTCAAAATTACCTATTATTTTTATTGGGTCAAACATAGATATGACCACACTCTAAAGCAGTATTTTTCAACCTCATGACACGGCCCCTTTAGTATGAAGAAATATTTCGCGACCCCCCCCTACCCATTGCTTTTTTTATGTATTTTATTTTGGGTCAAATATTTAATCCAACCTATTTATAATTAGGGTTCGGATAAATAATTGCCCAACCTTTTGCAACTCCGCTATAGAAGCTTTGCGATCCCCTTAAAGAAGCTTCTCGACCCCCCAAGGGGGTCGCGACCCACACGTTGAAAAACACTGCTCTAAAGTAAATGTAGATCATCTATTTTACCACCAAACTTTAAGGATTTTTTTGCATATCGACTCACAATATGACAAGGGTTTAAATTGTTTATAACTGGTTTTTCTATTATTCAATTTGATTTTAGTAATTTATTTTAATAACTATGGAGATTTACATTGTACGCTCTACCTATTTCTAACGACACGTTTTTATAGTATTAACGTGCTTTTCTGAAATTAGAGCATAAATTTAAGCACAAAACTCTTATATGAATCTTGGTAATTTTAAATTCAATGAAACAAGCAATTGCGTTTTACTTCTTTTTTTACAAAAAAAAAAAAACAATTGTCAATTGATTGTTAGCCAAGGTTTGTGCAAAGTGTCAAAGTTCAATTCAATTTATTAGATAACAGATGGCGCTGCAGGGAGGCGAGCCCCCAACCTACCACTTACCAAATTAAGCCAGACGTTCGTCGTCAGAATTTGATTTTTCTCATCCTTATTTTGTTAAATAATTCGAGGCGACGCAAGAAAGGGAACGAAAAAACACGTGATCAACATTCAAACGCATTTTTTGGCTTCTTTTTTATTCGATTAATGGCCTGGAAAACGAGGTCTTATGCCAAGTCCTTATTACTTCGCAGTTGTCAAAATTCTACTTGCCCTAGCGCATCAGTAACTGAATCTCAAAAACAATTTAATTTTAAGGCATAATAATATATTTATATTATAAACAATAATTTTACGTATCTGAAATATTACAAAAAAAGATTTTTGTAAATACAAGTAATATTTCAATAACTTCCGAAATCTGCCATACTGCTGTAATTTCTATTCTCATTGGATTTCTTTTATCCAATGATATTGCAATATAATATTCATCTATTACAAAAACCGTTCCTGAAGTATTTTATATATATATTTTATTTTTTTAAATTTTTATGACATACATTTCTTGTGGTCTGCCTTCGCCCCGGTTGTTCCTTCCACTAAATAACACTTAGAAGAGCTAGCTGTATAACTTAGGAGAGACTTATATAAAAAAGTAAATTAGTTAATACAAAGCCATCGAATCGAATTAAGAGTTTCACAGCATTAAGTGATAGATAAGTGTCTCATGAGTTAAATGTAGGTACATTTAAGTACAAGTTCGATATATCAACTTAAATATTTTAAAAATTATGTCGTTGGATCCATTTTCGTTTTGTTGTGCAGTCTTAAAGCGTATGTCGCTTTGGCGACAAGTTCTGGTTATACTTCCAAACAGTAATACGTAACAGTTCTGCGGAATGACTTCGCAAATATTTTATACGCTTGGTAGCAGTACCTACCAACGAATCAAATTATGTTGAAAATGAGTATTATTTGATTGTATAATGATTATACAGCTGTCGGCAACACGCGGCCCGCGGGATCTCTCCATGTCACCCATGACTGTTTTATAAATAAGACTTTTGTTAGATCCTACCAAAATAAATTATTATTATACTTATAACGTAATTATTAATAGGCGGGAAAGCGTGCATTATAGTGTACCACGCCAATACGCGAATTGAAGGGTTTTCTGAGCAGTTAATCAATTCTTGGTAGTACTTATTTATGAGAACAAACTTTATCAGTCAGTCAGCATTTAAGAGCCATTTTACGAATTGCAACTACTTACAAAAAAGCTAACGTACATATATATATATATATATATATATATATATATATATATATATATATATATATATATATATATATATACACAAGTGCAGCTCGCCTTTACTAAATTTGGTCACCTCGTGGCGCCTGCTTGCTGAATGGTTGCCCACCAATGGATTATTCTATAATACTGTACAACCTAGGCACCGACAAAGACAAATCCCACGTACAGATTTGTAGAAGGACATTATTACCCGTCGCCATTTGAACGAATTGTAATCTTTTATGGTCGTCTTATTTTGTTTACTTATTGATTGACATACGTTACTAGACAATTGTTTTATTGTCTTCGCTCATTAGCATCATTAGCCAGGTGTTACAAGCTAATTCTAGGAAACTCTGGCGACGTTCTCGGGCGAACTTTTGCGTTTGCATTTGTGGAGTATAAAACTACGGCCTGATGGAGAGAGGACGCAGTCAAAGCGAGACATGTGTACGTGTACTACAATCGGGAATCTAATAGTGACGGACTTTACGGGTTTTATTGAATTACGAATAATGACGTTTGGACTTGTCGTGTTCGGTTATATTTGTGCCTGTATTATACGTGTTTGTATAGTTCTAATAAACTCTAAAATAATTCCAACGGCATTTTAATTCGAGTCTCGCAACTCGAACCAATACATTGATAATCTGTTTTTCTTTTTAAAAGTAGAATTACTAGATATAAAATATTTTATAGGTATAAGACCCCAATCACTTAAACATGAATAAATCCGCTTTAAAACACTTAGATGAGGCAATTAAAAATATTCCAGCGAATAATAGCGCTCGATAACATTTAGTGCCATAAAGCGCTCGAAAGCGCTTAGCGATTAAGAACCAGAAAGTTTTATTTATGTGCAATGTTTAGTACTTATAGTGTTCGAAATTTTATGGCGGAAATTTTTATGGGTTTGTATTAGAGAAAATTGATTTAGCTCAATTTAACGACTATCGTGTATATTGTGTGTATTGCTGTGAGTAATATACAAATTTGTAGGTAGAAAAATATATGCAACTATAGTAGAATTACTTTCTCCGTGCAGTTCGGGTCATAAATAATCGGAGCAGTGAAGCGAGTATTTCGCTCTCTCTTCCGCTCAGGAGCTTTATGGGCAGGCATAGTGATACGCATTATTGTTGTCTATAAGCGTTATCGATAGTGTATTTAGTTTTGTCATTTTGTGGGTTAGTGATATAAATGTAAGAAAAAAATAGATAAAACAACGTATTTATTAAAATAAGAATAATAAATATTTCAAATAAATTATTAATTAGGTATCTATGTATTAAAAATTAAAAGTAAAAAAGTTTAGAATGTAACAAGTTATATTAAAAATAAATATAAATACTTATATCTCAGTTTAAAATTAACAGCAAAAAAGATAATAATGATTTTTATAAAAATGATAATCTTTCTTTGATAAGAATGAGTTTTTATCGTTAATGGCGTTGCGCCCGCGCAACATGCTCACCGCCCTAGCCGGGCTGAGGCCGAGTTTGATTTATAACCCAAACTGCACGGAGAAAATAATTCTACTATAGCTGTCCCGGTAGACTCCGTCCTGCCCAGAAAAGCTTCAATCGATATACCGACAGCAGCGCCACCTACCGGGTCCAATTGTGAACCAACTCAGAAACCTTCCTTGACGCATGCACAACAACTTTGCTAAACATCATCACGTGATCAAATGTATAGTTTACGATTCTATAAAGGACATACAGATAAACATTCATTTTAAGTAGTAGCGTAAAATACTGTAAGTGAAAAATATTTTTTAACCAAAAACAAAACCTTTTTGATACTTGATCTTGCTCTCATGATCGAACCCTTTGACTTTGGAACGCGCACGCTAGTCATTACGCTACCACGACTACATATTGCTATAACCCCTGACAAAAACAAAATCCATCTACATATCTGAAACAAAGCACATTTAATCCATTTATTACCCGTCGGCATTTGAACTAATAACATTGGAACTATTGTATTTTCTTTTATGGTCGCCTTCTTTTGTTTAGTTATTTACGGACTAATGTTGTAAACGATTACATCGTTTACCTGCGGCTATAATCACTAGCCAGGTATTACGGATTTTAAAGTACAAGCTGATTCCAGGAAATTCGATCCACGTTGCCGGGGGACATGTTGCATTTGTGCAGTATAAAACAATGGCACGATTGAGGGAGGCGGCAGTCGAGCGAGAACCAAGATCGAAGCGGACGTGTGTACTACATTCGGTAATCGATTAGTGACGGACTTTGCGCTTTTTATTGAATTACGACCTTCTGCATTACGTTTGAATTTGTTGTGTTCGGTTATATTTATACCTGTGTTATACGTGTTTGTACAGTTCTAATAAACTCTATAATAATTCCCACGGCATTTTAATTCGCGTCTCGCAACTGGTAACAATATATATATGACGTTATTGGTATCGCCAAGTAACCTCCTTTCGGCACATATAAACTTAACTTCTATTAATTTAAATTTTTCCTTTAAATCTGACGGCGCGTTCCCCTTTTCGCACGTCACGTCATTCACTCATTGTCATATCATTAAAATTAAATAAATCGTTACGCTTTATAAATAAATAAAATATCACAAAATACTTAAAATATACCGCGCCCGCTCTACATAAATATAAAATAATCGCTCCGCACCGTAAATATAAAATAAATTAAAATAAACTAAATATAAGCACATAAAATTAAATATTGTAAACATATATATAAAAGTGAAGTGAAGTGGACTCGGGAACAGAGGAGCAGCTCCGTTTCATTCTCATTAATCAGGTAAGTGCGTGCTCGTTCTAAAATTCTCCTTAAAAATTGTCCACACTTCTTTTCAGCAAACTTGATACAGTTACTTATCTGCTTATCTTCTACTTATCGCTAAATCCAGCGCCGCCGCAACAGTTATATAAAAACAAATATACAATACAACACAATACTAACTTAACAAAAAAACTAATATCGCAAAAATTCTTATTCTGCAAATAGATAACATTTCAATTTCCGAATATCACTTGATTTTCTTGACATGCACTTAACATAACATTTTTTAACGTTGAGAAACCGCGTTTTTCCACGCCGCACGTTACCAAACGTGACTTGCCTTCCGAAATTGTACTCATACAGAGATGTCGATCGCGTGTAACAGGTTTGAGGGATTTGTAAATTACAATTTCACAGCATTTTCATGCACGGAATGGAAATGAGTTTTATTTCTTTTATGACTTTATTTCTCATTGATCATATGGCTCGTAAAAATTGCATATTAATGTTTTGCGCGTGTCTTTCCCTGTGCAAAACTTCGAATTTTATTACATGATATGATAATGAATAGTGTAATAAGGGGTCGTGGATTGAAAGATGAAACTAACAAGAAATACAAAAAGGAATGTTAAGCTGGTTTGGGCATGTAGAGTGTGGTGAAAATAGCATCATAGAACAAGTGTATGGCAGCATTGCGAATGGTAGAGTTGGTATTGGTAGACCGCGAAGTACACACCACGATCAAATAACAGAAGCGTTAACCAAGATACTTCGAGTTATCACAAATTCGTACTCAAATGTAAATTAAAACTATTTATTGCTATTGTCGCACTCTTATTATATAGGAATTGTAAGAAATTAAAATCTCTTTATTTTGATATATGATAAACTTTACAATACGATCATTTTAAGTTTGAACCTGATACCAGGTGCGAAATAAGAGGCAGTGCATCGGAACTTAATAGGTTAATGTGCCCCCTCCCCCCAACCTAACCTAGAAACTAGTAGCACTTCTATTGTTGCTTACATTTAAAGGCCTGTAACCACTTTCAGTCAGGTGAGCCGTCGGCCCGTTTGCCAGCTTCAGGCAAGGAAAACAAAAATAAATAAACTCTATCAGTTGTTCGGTCATTATCTAGTGAAGTAGGTAGAACATTGAATTTTGCTGTCTACCCTCTTTTTATGTGAGGTGACAGCCAATGCACAGGCGGGTAGAAGCAGCTATTTTGGACACTCCCTGTCAACAAAAACCACACCGCGCCGTGCGCTGATACTTTTTCCAAATCCATCCATCTATCCATAAAACTTTGTACGAGTGTTATGTCCAAAGTGGAATTTACTGTCGTGTGCTATTCCTGAGTGCAACCTAAACCAAGCCAGGAGATGGCGGATCTCAAGGTTTTTATAGCTTCTACTTTTCTAGTGCAAGGGTCATATCTCTCTCATAGAGTCCATTACAAATTGAACCAGCTTATTTAACGCCGCATATAGCGCCCCACAGTAGTACTGCTGTTATTCAACTACAAGTATTGTCAAAGGGTACTCAGTACAAACGGAACAATCTCTGAAATAAACTCTCTTGCTTTATGAGTTCAGTAAATTGGATATGCAAACTCCTTCCCGGACACTTCACATCTGCATTGAATAAACTTTGCTAAAGGTTTAGTGAATCAAAGTTTTGCACTGAAAGAAAACTTTCTACAACTGACATCAGAAGCAAACAGAATCATGGCTAGAACGCTTTGAACATACTTTGTACAATGAATTGAAAATACATCTTTACTTTGAAAACTTGCTTTACATTTCTGCGATCGCAGTTCGTTTGATAAAAACTTATTATTGAGCTAACATGGCAATGTCCATACCTAGTCAACCAACCATTTTGAAAAGCTGAAAAATTGTGTGTATGTGCAATTTACACGCAATAGAAATGAAACAAAGCGTAACAAGAGGTGGAAGGGATTCTAAATTCCGTGACATAACATTTCATATATTATATCATTATAATATATTTAAACTTTAAAAACGAAATTTGAAGTATTAACGAAAAATTTCAAAACACTTCCAACTCTATCTGTAGCAGTGTTTTAATTATTAAATACAATGTACTCTATTTCAATCTATGTGTTTATCTCTTATTAGTGTCGCTTTTGTGTTTCAACGAGTTTCAAATTGCAGCGATTCTAAAGAAATTTCACTTAAAAAAATTGGGGGTGAAATAGGATGGTTTTGATCCAGTCCACTCTACTGGATAAGATAAGATACTTGATAGGATAAGAAAATCTGATCCGATAAGAGCGAGGGATGAGATAGCAGATAGATCGATAGATAACACTTTTATGTACACCATTACAGAAAACTTACTAGCTAGTATTATACAAATTGTGTACTACAAAGGGCGGTCTTGTCACTAAAATGCGATATCTTCCAGATAACCCGTAAGAATGTTGCTAATTAGGAGTGGCGATGATGCTTACATTTTAATAATAAATATATAACTATACTATACACATAAGTTATATGTATACAAGATATAGTATATACACCCAGACACTTGTAATCATGATTAGACACTTACCCACACACACACGCACGCACACACATACACCTCTTTATTTTTCTTTAATTGTAGTGCTCTTTGGTGGCGGTTATTATAGAAATAGTGCTTGATGGGGAGGCGACGGCCAGGAGCATCATTATTATACAGGGTTTACCTAGTTAGGGCAATTATTTTTTCAACTTTTAAAAAGAGTTATAATGTTTCAATTTTCAAAATAACACATTGTTGAAGCAAAGAAGCGATAGCCATATGCAATATAATATTGGAGTGGGGGAAATAAGTAATAACAGCTTTTTTTCAGGCCTCACATTTTTATGAAAGATTGTAGATTGGCAAATTTAATGATTCCGTTATCTCGATGTGTTTTCCTTTATCGTATGCACGTGGGAATCATAACAATATGCACGGTAGTTAAGAAAACTGCCTAAATGGTTCATGCTTTCCGGCCAAGATTTGAACCCACGCCCTTTGAATTTGAGAATCGTGGCTCGTTGCAGGTGAACGAAACTCTTCATCATCGTTCCAAACACTATTAGTTCAAGACTATTTCTCGCTGATATTCTGTGAGAGCGTTGTATTACACCGGTCCGACGGATATAGCGAACTATTATCTATATATTAATACGTACGAGTACGTGAATCAAAAACACACCAAAAACCTTGTAACCCTTTTAACGAAAATTGCACGGAGGGAGGAGTATGAAATTTCGCACACTTATAGTTCATATAGAGAAGAAGCAACAAATGCTAATATTTTTTTAAATGATGCATAAAAAATAGATTCAATCACGAAAAAAAACATTACATACACTACCATGTATTTGACACATACACGCATATATACTCTTTTGTTTTTTGTTAAAGTCAAATTAACAGTGAAGCCTTGGCGTAATCTGTAATTATAGAAGTACTAGCTGTCCCGTCAGACGTCGTCCTGCCCGGTAAAAAATAGGGGTTGGTCGTAGAGGGTTGAAAATTTAGGGTTGTATGTATTTTTTAATGCTGTATCATAAAAAAATAGAAATTAAAAATTTTGTCTAAAAAATTAATAAAAAAATTTAGGGGTGGACTACCCCTAACATTTAGGGGGATGAAAAATAGATGTTGGCCGATTCTCATAGATACCGGATAAGCACAAAAAATTTCATCAAAATCGGTTAAGCCGTTTCGGAGGAGTATGGCAACGAAAACTGTGACACGAGAATTTTATATATTAGATAGTCTTTGACAACAGAATATCAAGGTCGAATTTCGGTACTAGTCAAAATAATGCTACAAGCATGTCTCTACCACATCAAAGTTATTATATATTTGAATTGAATAACTAAACCCAGATTATAATTTAAACTACAAAAAAGTAATTTGGCGAGCAATCCCAAGGGCAATAAAAGTGCTTCGAGCCCGCCATCTTACCCTCATTACGCCAAATGAGGTGGGTGCAAAACCTCACCCATATTATAACCCGGTTATAATGTCCATAATCGGTTCTAATCCGACCGCAGGCCTTAAGTGGCCGTAACTCACCCCTATAAACTACTGACGTCCGCAACCGGGTCATAAAATCGTTATAATGCAATTTAAATACCTATTACTTAATATGTTGCACACCTGATAGACTTAGATTAGAGAATTCGGGGATAAAAGTGAAGGAGAGGACTTTCGGCGGCTTTCAATATTCGATCGCAATCCAAAAATGGTTATCTATCCAGATTTTAAACGATCCAACGATCGATCGAAAGTACTCGTTTCAATATAACATCTGGTTTTAAAATCTCACAAAAAAGGGATTGGTAATAAATTTGTGTCCTCCCGAACGTTTTGTTTCACGCAGTTTTAGTTAAGAGGTTTTTAGATTTTGATCATATTTTTTACATTCAAAGTAGTATATTTCATGTATAAACATAATATTTTTTATATTTATTAATATATATTTTATAAATAACCTTAAGAGATTTGTAAAACCTTTTGGTACGTGTTCTGTTCTTCTGTAACTTAAGCCTTTATAGGAACAGAACACCATCTTAATAAAAATAAACGTCACGTCAGTCAATTTGATATTGTTACGTGCGAGCGGGGTTACGCACTTATGGATTGGAAGAAACCAGTTTTTAATTTAAAAACTTTTATTGACTTACACAGCCGCACGTAGTACCTCTCAGCCGGGTGGCCCCTATACATAAGACCAACGATTCACAGTCCCGACGATAAGTTAACACACCCTCAATACCGTAGCCGATATTGCGTGGACCACCTCCGATAAAATACGCGTGTAGCTCGCTTCTGGTTCCCCCCTCGAACTACGCTACACACCTCCTTCACGTATCTGACCACCAAACTGGTCACTAAATTCACCACTTAATACGTCTCTGTCTTCTATTAACCTTCTGTTCCAACTCTTTAGTATCGCACTTGTCACTTCACCGTATTGGACTGACTCAACTCTAAAGTGCCCGGCAGGCGCGCCTTACGCCGTTTATATACCCGGAAGAATTTTCTAGAACCCATCAATCTATCTCTGTCTCTTCCTTCCCGAACCTTCTGTACGGGAACTTTCGCTTATAAATCTATCCCTTTCTAACATCTATCTGTCTCTTTCTTTCGTTCGTTTATTGTCTATCTCTTTCTAACATATATCTATCTCTCTCTTTCGTCCATCGTCTATCCCTTTCTAAATATATCCGTCCCTGTCTTTTCCTTCCAGAAATTTCTAGTTTTTTCTAAAAGTTCTAAAACTGATTTACGCTGCTGGACAGTTCTACCCTCGGTCGTCACAATATTATTAACATATTTTATACATTTGATGTTTTTGTAAGCAAGTATTAGATATTTAGGTTTAAAGTTTGTTTTGTAGCAAAAAAAGCTAGAAAATGGAGAATTCAATGGTATGTAAACGTTATGTAACTAAATATCAATAAGTCACCGCACCAGACACGCTGCGAACGATGCGTGCTTCCCAGCGGCAGGCACGTCTTCCTCGGGATCTTTTCTTCACGTATTTCTGTTCCTTCGACGAGTGGACCAGCTGGGTATGGCACAGCGGGTACCTTTTCAGCACGCGGGTTAATACGAGCGTAGGTACAGCTCAACGACTTTGGTCTTCAAGTACTGCTGAATGGTCAAACGGAGCTTTCCTAGCGCCGCACAAGAAGTCGTCGTCTCGAAGTTCTGTTTACCCACTTGGACAATTTGTCCAAAATAGACGTATTCTTGTACAACTTCAAGATAGAGATACCAAAAATGAGTTCCAGTCTCGGCATGACATGATCATTGAACATTTTTATGTTTGCTTATAGGCAAATGGGAGACGGGTCTACTTGATGGCTAGTGGCTACTGTCACCCATGGACATCTGGAACACTAAGGGAGCTGATGCGTTGCCTACGCTATGATTACGCCCTTTTTGTAGAGCCCCATATTCTTAAGCTATTATTAATCTCATTCCACAGCTTGCTCACGTATGGCATAAAGAAGCGAGCGCCACGTACAGTGGACAACTTCCAGGTGTCAAGGAAGTATGGATGAACTCCCAGTCGCCGGCGAGCAGCGCGACGGTACAAGTATAACAAATACTAAAAGCGTTAGGAATACCCAGCCAAAAGAACACACAAAACTTAACCAATTACTCATGGAAACGTTCCGTTTTAAATAACAGAATCACACGGCCAATAACTCCAACAATTGGCTAACAGCCCCAATTTGTGCCGGAACTGAACCCCAAACAATTTGGTAGGCCGCGATACCCTAATATAGCCTAGAAATGTGCAAATTTATTGTAATATTATGCGGCAACTTTCCTCAACTTTGTATCACGAAAAGGTAGTGGTACGCTTTTCCTGTAGTCCCGGACGTGAACTGGCTGGATTATGTTACCGATGAAATAGACATGATACGATTTCCTCCTAGCTTAGCGTGGATTGTTCATGATTTTTCATGGAAAATATGTTTCGATTGTATCCTATGTTACAAGCCACGAGAATAGAATTAAAATGCCGTTAGAATAACTATAGAGTTTATTAGAACTATATAAAGAGAGTGTCAGGGTGAAGGTAAGGAGAGGAATGCTCCGGTGGTTCGGGCATGTGGAAAGAATGAATGATGGAAGAATGACTAAACAGATATACAATGCAAAAGTGGATGGATGCGGAAGTCGCGGAAGGCCACGACACACCTTCCATGATCAAATTGATCGTGTACTAGCAGAAGGTGATGTCAGGAGCCTTAAAGACAGCAAGCGTGCATGACAAGAGCTATAAATGTCAAAGAAGCAAGTGAGGTGTGTAAGAATAAGCCTAAATGGCGCTCTGTTGTTCGTGCCTACCCCGCAAGTGGCCTGGCGTGAAGTTATGTATGTATGTACAAACACGTATAAAACAGGTACAAATATAACCGAACACAACAAGTCCAAATGTAATGCAGAGGGTCGTAATTGCATTAATCGCGCAAAGGCCGTCACTAAAAGATTGTTCTTCCTTAATATTTGTAGTTATTAAACAATAGTTTTCAACCAGGAGCTAGTAATTACCAGGTTCAGTCGCTGAGGGAGATAATAATTAATAGGCTGAACTTGACCTTGAAGGCAGTCTCCAATTGGAGAGAATCCAACTTAGTCAAGTTTAATGCCTCCAAAATCCAGGCGTGTCCCTTCACTGCTAAAAGGATACCGATTGCTGAACGTCTTAAGCTTCTCGGCTTCTCCTTAACAAAAATCTAAATTTTAACTCCCATATAGAGTTGCTCAGTTGGCGGGCAAAAAGCTAGGTAGTAGCTATACCCTACTACCTGGCTGTGGGTTATTTTGTCGCCTCTTTTTTTTAAGGCGGGGGAAATGCTTTTTAAGCACAATACTGGGTCTTTTGCAAGGGATTAGACCGTTATCGCATGCGAAGGGATTACTCGATTTCTCGTCGTAATCCGCTCGCGATTGATCAGCTTGTGTGGAGACTCCGAAAAGCTGCACGCGCAGCACCCAGTACTCACTAAAACCATGTTTTGTCGCCTCTTACGACAGGTCGCCCCAACGCAGGAATAAATATGCTTTCTCGGTTCCGGCACTAGTGTTGCAAATGTCTATAAGCGACGGTAAGCACTCTCTATGAGTTGCGACGTCTGTTTGTTTACCAACTTTGCAATAAAAAGAAACAAAACTTCCTCGGTTTCAAATAAAGGATTTATTTGTTTGTCTGCCGAGTATGCATAAAATGATATGATGTTGATGATGATGGATGGATGATGACCTTCATATTTTTCTCTTCAATTTGAACTCTATTAAAATATGTAATATTTATCGAAATCTAAAAATATATAAAAATCAATTGCTGCTCATTAGTCTCGCTAAAACTCGAGAACGGCTGGACTGGTTTGGCTAATTTTAGTTTTGTATTATTTGTGGAAGTCCAGGGAAAGTTCAAAAAGTGAGTAAATATGAAAAAAAAAATATTTGGAATATAGTAAAAACAACAATTTCGCTTTCTTTACAAACTATTCCTACCTGTCAAACATTTGATGTTCATCCCGTCGTTTACAAATCAATATCAATAAATTCAAAATTCGTTCAGAAATTAAATTAAATTTAAAAGTATAGTTTTTTTTCACTTCTTGGTTTTGAATGTTAAACGTTTGATGTTCATTTCGGTTAAGTTTGGACCACATTTTTTACTAAAGTTGAAACATTCTGCAATTATCATTCAGCTTTTTATTTATTGATTCTGAGGCGGTAGAAGTTTGCCGGGTCAGCTAGTCTAAAAATATTTCCATAATGTAAGCAGACACAATGCTCATTGATTTAAAAGTAAAATTCAAGTTCAAATGACATATTTCAAATAAAAACAATAAATATTATTCGTTGGAAAATGTTAACTTTTCTTTGTATAAACATATTTTTAAATTAAGGGGCTGTTTTGCTCAGCTCGTCACGAAACAAACTTGCTAATGGTTATAACTAACCAAGCTTATTATTTCAGTTATAATTTGAGCAGACATTAATCTCAATTAATTTGAATAACATGAAAGTTAAAATAACATATTTAAATGCTTATTTAAACAGACTTGTGGTCTCGCCCTTGCTCGAAATTTGAACATAATAATTAATTTACATTATAAGTTTGTTGAACATTATTAAGGTTCTGTTGTCAAAGACTATACTTATAATTCACAGATTTCTCCAAGGCTACACGTTAAGTTGACTTTAGCAATAAATAAAAGAGTATATATGCGTGTGTGTGTCAAAAACATGGTACTTTGGAGGTCTTCGGGTATAAATTAAAGAGTGTTGTGTGTTTGAATTGCAGTTCAGGAATGCGTATTTATTTGGTAAAAATACCGATTAATATTTTACAATAGAGCACACACTTAGCTGCTAAACAAAATATAATATTTAATAATAATAATACGCGCACTCGAGAGTTGACATGTGTCGCGGTGAGGTGAGGCGAGGTGTGCGCGGAGGTAAACACGGGGGGCCCGACAGGGGCAGCGCGCTACGCGTTTGCCGATCATTTGTGAGCGGCCGCCGTGGTGATCGGACGTCTGCGGCTACAGTACGATATCATTAGGTTTTTGAGAAATCAATCAGGTGGCGAAAAATAATCTAAGTAGTGGGGAAAGGTTACGACCCTGAGGAATGAATACAACTCAAGGAGAAGATTTCTACTAACCATTACGACGAGTGAAACAATCATGTTGTTTTCAATAGATTTGTCTGTAAATCGTTTTATTAATACAGATGGGATTCATTTCTCATATTTTTTTATTTCTAAAATGAAATTATTCTCTAGTCATTTTTAATCAAAACGTGAAGTAAATACGATTGAGGTCAACTCCTTCTTTAAATTACTTTTTTAGTCATCACAACAAATAACCTTCATTTACTCATTTCAGCAAGTAAGACCATTCAACAACTTGAAATAATTTCGATTTATAATTTATTAAAAAAACATAGAACCACTCGTAATAGGCCAAACCTTTAAACGGTCATTCCCGAATATCGCAAATTTTGAGATATTTGTGCAGCTCAGCAGAAAGGCTGACGATGGAACGTGGTTACCGCCTATGGACATCAGCAATACCAGTGGTACTGCCAATGCGCTGCCGACTTTGAAAGAGAAACTGGAACCTGACCACTGATGCCGGAATACAACTCAAAGTTCTTATGGCGCCATATTCTAGACCCGGGGTGGTAGCCATCCAGTCGGGTAAATACCCTACCACCTGGCTGAGGGTTGTTTTGTCGCCTCTAACGACAGGCCGCTAGTCCGTAGGAATTAGTATTCGTTTTCCGTTCCTACACGAATTGAGCTTTGAGATGATAAAACAACCGACTTAAAAAACTAAAAAGTGTAAAATAACATATCTATAGCTAATTTTAATTATAATATCTTATTTTTAATATATATAACATAAGATATTATCATTAAAATTAGCTTTTGAAATAAATTATTTTATACTTTTTAGTTTTTGAAGTCGGTTTTCTAAGCGAAGTTTTTTTTTGTTACTTTTTTCTGTATAAAATATAGGTCCCAAGAAACGGGAAACGAAAAAAACTAACTATGTTTAATTTTAAGTGGACCAAACGGCAACTATTCTGCATCAACTTATAGAAGAATCACGCAAATCGAATCATAAATCTTAGCGTATTCGGTGTACATATGGGACGGAATGGATTTTTTTTTCATAAAAAATGTTCATAAAATGAAAACTACTTGGTCAAAGTGTATTAAATTTTTAGGGGACCAAATGACAACTATTCCGCGTCGAACTAAAAAAGAATCACTTAAATTGGATTATAAATCTCAGAGTAATCGGTGTAAAAAAAACACACCGGCCAAGTCGAGAACCAACTCCTTTTGGAAGTCGGTTAAAAGTGTCTTAACTTGATTGTTAAGTACCCTACTAAATATCAAATAGAATCGCAATTCGAATGTATAAATGCCTGAATGACACACTCCGTACAACTGTTACGACGTTTTCCACACGTGTTACCGCATTCCGTATAACCAGAACTCGACGATATGACTACAATTATATCATTATGTATTCGAATCATTCGTTTGTAAGGGAACACCGGGCGGGCTTAACAATTTCATGTCGAAATCACAATTATTCCCAAATGACATGGGGGAATTATATGAAACCGCATAAATTATAAGCACTGTTCAAATGTGAAAAGGTACGAAAAGTACTTACGAATTTGGAATTAATTTAATCAAAGGCTGGGATATTGTTTTTTGTTTTTCATATTTCGAACAACTATTTGGGTTCCATTCGACCAGTGCTTATTGTATATTTAAAAACACATTATACGAACTATATAAACATTTGTCGTGTTGAGGACTAAGCCGCGTTGCTTTCTAATTAAAAAAAAAACTTTCAAATTGAGAATGAGTTATAGTTCCTATTTCAAACTCTTAAATATCTAAAGCTTAATCAGACTAGTATTGAGTCAAAACTTTGACAAGAAAGAAATGCTTTATTTGAAGAAATAGTGACGTATGTAAGATTTCTTACATATGATTTAGTAAAGTATAACAAGTTTTGGAAATTGGTACACCGCCTTTCAACAAACAAGGTTTGATCTCAGTTCATTACTACGCCCAGATAATAAGTATTACAGCAATTAATACGAAATCTGTCAAAGGTTACTTTTCTGTCATATTTTTATATTTAAACATTCACCAGGTACTTCTCTATCGAGCTAATCTGAAATTTAATACGAACTACCCGTAAATTAATGAAGGGTAGCTACACTATTTCAGTGATGGATTATATTGAGACAGCGATAGATTTGGAGATGAATTGTACATAAACCAACAGATGGGCCACTTGGTAAGTGATTACCACCGCCTATGGACAATTGTAACATCAAGAGGACTGTGAGTCGTTACCTATCCGACCGAATAGTACACAGTATTCGGCCGAATATTGAATCCAAATCGTGAAAAATAACTGACATATTGCTCAAAATTATATACATTTATTTACATATTACGTTTAGACCAGTCTTAAAATGTCAAAATTTAATTTAAAAAAATCATTTAAAATCAGGCTTAAAACCGTTTAGTTTTAATTATTATTTAATTCGCGTCAACATTAAAAAATAGTTTACAAATTATTGCTTCAATGCTAACCTGGTCTGTGCGAATTGCACATATCTTACACCGAACACTCGGTGCTTTAGCCGAAAGCGTAGCCGAATGTTCGGTATTCGGTCAAACCACTATTCGTGGCATCTCTACAGTTTTCAATATACAAACGGTAGACAACTAGAAGCTGACGTCTGTTTTAAGACTGAGATTTAAAATACTTTAGTCTGACTAAACTTTAGGGATTTTATGATTAAATTTAAGCTTAGAACATTCTAAATTTAAATCAGTCTTGTATATGGAGTCTCCTCAACACGACGTACACGGACTATCACAGGTGACATAAGAAAAATAATTTCACAAAAAGAACTCACCACGTCGATGATCTGTTGCAACGTGAGTCCAAAGCGGACCTCCAGCGGCTCGCTCTCGTTTGCCACCGGCCGCTCCAGTGTGTTGTACGACGCCAGCAGCGCGTTCAGCAGCCGCTTCTCGTGTGGCCCTTGTTCTGAGACTGGAAATGAAGAATGGGAATAAAGGTTTATACTCTAGATAGAATGACCTGATACAAAACATCTACACTGCAGCTTGTAAGTGAACTGAAATAATTCTATAAATAATAGTGATATGGAGAATAATATAATGCCATACCGTACATGTTAGTATAGAAAAAAAATATTTTCATAATCACAAATTTCTTTAAAGAATGTAGTTTTGCAGTGACTCGTATATGCTAGAGGAGCGAGGTGGAATGACCCTCCAGCGAGGCTATTGCCATACCTCGAAGGCTGAGGCTCATTTATTATTGTTGGAATTTTTTATATATTCTTTATACGTGTCGGAAATCATTTGCAACCTCAATTATTGCACAGTGCCATCTATTGGCTTGTAAATGTTACACTACACAGTAAAGCACAATACAAAAATACTAATTAAATTAAATATTATAATAAGAGTCCAATGGTGGATTGATGACAAACATAAGACCAGTCTTTTGGGAAATACATCATTTTCAGTAAAATCAAAGCTAGTTAAAATATTTTATGACTTGCTTAAAATCAGTGTTACAATGATAAAGAGATACTAAATGAAAATTTATGTGACATCAGCATAATATATGGCATTACATTATTAGCAGACAATTTCAAAAACATTCTGGAAAATTAATTTATTTACAAATAAAAATGTAAAAATCATAATTAATAATCAAATATTAACTATACTTACGTGTTCCTAGGCTGAGGTGTTTGTGTCAATAAAGTATTAGAACTAACAAGGAGTAAAGACGGTAAAGTGTCTCAACTTCGCAATAACTTACAAGACAGCCAACATTAAAGAACTAACCCAGGTACTTTTTCAATACAAATACGACAAATCCTCAAAGTTCTGGGTCCAGAGAAACTACGTACATCTGCTGCGAGTAATAACGACTGGATAAACCTGTTATCCGGCCACCTGAACCACCAAACCTTCCAAAGAATTATCGACTTTCAAACCAATGGAATAAGAATCAATTTCGCAATAGCAATCGAAATTCACGAGAGTCCGGCTCGAAGGATCAGCAATAAACACTCATTTTAGGAGCTTATATCTCTTATACCATTGATGTATGAAGGCCAGAAAGTGACAAGTATAACGGGGATTAGTGTGTCAGAAAGAGATAGGGGTAGGTATGTGAGGTCCCCCAGACAAAGTCAGGTAATTTATTTTCCTAAATCCCCAGGTCTCGTGTGGATTTTACTTTCGCCTTATAGTTTTCTGACCGATGTGGATTTTGTATTAGTTCTGTCTGAATACGATTTTTTTTCATTTTCATCCTAGATATCGGTGTAAGATAAATCGAAGTCTGCCTTTAATGGGTCGTCTCCTATCATTAGTTTCTTCGCCTTGACAAAGTTGAAAATATGTGTACATCGGGTTCAAAGGTCGCAGACAGTCATGTTATGTAAAGTCGAAATCTAACTAACATAGATTGTAACCGTCTTCAAAAAAGGACGAGGCTCTCAATTCGTTGTGTAAATATAATATACATTTTTTTATATATGTGTGTTCAGCGATAACTTTGTTGTTCCGAAACCGATTTTGATGATTATTTTTGCGTCCGAAGCAACCGAAGGCAGGTTTTCAAATTCGACAAGTACATTAACAATCTGCCCATAACACTTCAAGTGAAAATTTTGTTGCGATTCATTTTGTCACATGTCAGTTGGAGATTTTCCACTTGTCCGTTGTGATTCATTTTTCCACTTATGCGTTGCCATTAGTTTTTCCACTTGTCCGTTGCGATTCGTTTTTCCACTCATCCGTTGACATTCATTTTTCCACTTGTTCATTGCGGTTTGTTTTTCCACTTGTCTGTTGAAGTTTCACTTCTAATATATGTGTCACATTTCGATTTTTGCTTTCATTTTTTTTACGTCAAAATTGTTACGTGTTTTGTATTATTCTTATTATAGTATGTATATTATTACATGTATGTGTTTATCACAATTTTGGGAAGTGACGTAGCTATTACTTATGACTAATGCCGACGACATAGCATTTCCACGATTTTACATTTATTTTTTACCCTCTTCTTATTGCATGAGTTCAGTGGACAGGCAGACGGCGCACCTGATGGAAAGCGATTACCAAAAGTGCTACCACTCTGTAAATGGCCTTCCAGCCAGGCAAATAAATTACCACTTGGCTGTGGGTTGTTTTATCGCTTCTTACGAGCAGAAAATTGTTTCTTTCTCCTTTCTCTCCCTAACGATACTTTGACCAAAAATACAAAGGAATTCTTGCCCTATTTCAAAGTGAAAAGAAAAAAGGTTATACTTGTATTAATACAGTAGAAGGTTTATAAAACAGTTTTCCTCGAACATAAGCTTATAAAAACAGAGGGCGATGTAGCAAAGCGTCCCGTGTATTAACTACTAAAATACGCACTCGAAACCCATTGTAACGGTGTTGACTCTCCACGACCCTTTCGAAATAAATGTTTTATAAGATTTAAGCTTTTGTTCAATGAAAACCTCTTTAGATCGCAGCCTGTTTCATGCGAGATATTTCAGCGGACTATTGTTTGGATTACGCCGTTGCTTATACCTTCATTTAATGAGTTTTCTTAATAGTGAGACGTCATGTATTGCTTCGTTTGGGCCTTCGTTATGTGTGATCAAGGCATCTAGTATAGTAATTTTATATCTGTCAAAGGAAAGGAAGCTTACCCAAGGCGGTCTGGCGAGTTTGATTCATGGGTTATCTCGGTAGATAGATAACTCTTTATTGTATTGTAAGCATAGATAAACAGAAAATATATTTGCATGTATAAATATGTTTGTATGTATTTAATTTATAAAATATTTAATTTTTAAGTTTATGATATCCCTATTAATATTATAAATGCGAAAGTAACTCTGTCTGTCTGTCTGTCTCTCTGTCTGTCTGTCTGTTCCGTTTTCACGTAAAAACTACTGGACCGATTTGGCTGAAACTCAGTATATATATATTTTCGATACCGAGGATGAACATAGGATACTTTTTATCCCGAAAAATGGGATAGTTTCTGGGATAAAATGATATTTGTCTGTTTGTTTGTTATGCTTTTACGGAAAAACTACTGGACCGATTTGGCTGAAATTCGGCACGTATGTAAATTAAATACTGAGGATGGACAAGGGATAATTTTCATTTCGGGCCTATTTGGTCATTTAGGCCTTTTTGGTCATTTTGGCCTATTTGGTAATTTTTCCTTTTTGGTCATTTTGGCCTATGTGGTCATTTTGGCCTTTTTGGTCATTTTGGCTTTTTTGGTCATTTTGGTCTATTTGGTCATTTTGGCCTTTTTGATCATTTTGGCCTATTTGGTCATTTTGGCCTTTTTGATCATTTTGACCTTTTTGGTCATTTTGGCCTATTTGGTCATTTTGGCCTATTTAGTAATTTTGGCCTATTTGGTCATTTTGGCCTATTTGGTAATTTTGGCCTATTTGGTCATTTTGGCCTTTTTGGTCATTTTGGCGTATTTGGTCATTTTGGCCTTTTTGGTCATTTTGGCCTCTTTGGTCATTTTGACCATTTTGATTATTTTGGCCTTTTTGGTCGTTTTTGCCTATTCCGTCATTTTAGCCATGTCGTTCACTGTGGTCTTTTGGTCATTTAGACCATTTTGGCCTTTTTGGTCAAGTTTTGTAATTTATTTTGTTGACAGATAGACGGGGGATAGTATATATAATTAGTGATATAAAATGAAGTGAATCTTCCGTGGGCAAATACATAAAAATATTGTAATATAATATAACCTGTAGCACTTGCTCTTTAAACAAGAGACATGCACCAGAGGTTAACCCGCGGCGCAGCCGCGGGGTAAACTCTAGTACCTAATAATCTGCACTACCTACATTGCCAGAATAGGTTAAACTATTCCTTAAGTTAGATTGCCTGGAAGAGATTTTGTACGGTCGTACACAATTTAAGAGTCTGTGACCTTTTGAAAGTTCATAAATAGCATGTCAATTGATTTGACTTTCCGCTCCCCTATTGTAATAATATGCACATTAGATCTTTTTTTTCTTTTTTTTTCACAGGGGGAAATCCTCATGGACTGCGAGTCGAACTTTAACCGACTAAAACCCTTCCTGACGCCTTAGTTATCTGCGTCCCTGCCATTAGCCTATCGCAGATAAAACATTTCTCTTTTTCTACTTCTCATCTTCTTCTTTTTGTCTTATTATTTTATTGACATATTTGTCAATTGATCTCTATTAATTTTTTCCTTTTAGCAGAGTCTCCAGAAAATTATCCGCGTTAATGCCTCCCACTTCACTCTCTAGTTCAAGCCTTTCAATGGACCATCTTTGACACGAAAAAAGAGTATGTTGTGCATCATCTACTTCATTAGGACAATAAACACATTGACTATTGTTTCTTTTTCCTATTCTGGCTAGGTATGTCATGAATACATCGTGCCCCGTAAGACACTGTGTATGCACATTAGATCTGAAACTACTTAAACAGTGCATGTTTCCCAGCAAGGATTCGAGCCCATGCCCTTTGAGTTTGGGGAGCGAAGTGTGCTTACCGCTAAGCTACCAGGACTCTTCACACGTTTATTTGATTATATGTTTATCCATGCAGGAACAGAGCAAAACTACAAACTACTAAGCTTACACGGCTTACGATATATAAATTAACTTCTAGTGAAATGCAGCTCAAACCTTTATCAAATAACATTTATCTTCAAGTGTAGTTTCGTTGTATATATATACTAAAACAAGCCCTTCACAGGCGTTCCACAGCTTGTGGATGTAAGCACACCTATACGGGATTGAAGCGTTAATTCCTTAGGGATTACTCGGGTTAGGAGCACCCGACTGCTCCCTTACTAACCTCTTAATCTTAGGATTATACGATACAAGCATATAACTATCGACTACGTTTAGCGATGTAAAGCTACAATTAATATTGCACATTCACTATAAACTTAGTTGGTTTAGTTAATTTAGTTATAGTCGTTTTAAACTGTTTATGTAAAGGAATAAATTATAATATTGTTATGACCTAGGTGCCGACAAAGATAAAATCACACCTGAGGCCCAATAGAATAACATTTTATTACCTTTTTGGCATTTGGATTTCTTTTGTTTACTTTTTGTTTAAATTTGTGATTAGAAGAACAGCCTATTATGTATTGTAATCTTTTATGGCAGTCATTAGCTAGGTGTGATTCTAAGAAATACGGTCTACGCGGCCGAGCAGACGTATTGCATCCATGCAGTATAAAACAATGCCTCACTTGATGGACGAGTCGAGCGATAACCAGCCACGAGGCAAGACTTGTGTACGATTCGGTGATTCGGAAATCTATTTAGTAACGGACTTTGCGCGTGTTATTGAATCGTGCATAACGTTTGGCCTGGTTGCGTTCAGTTATATTTGTACCTGTGTTTGTATAGTTTTAATAAATTCTGTAATAATTCTAGCATTTTAATTTGAGTCCTGCAACTCGTAACAATAGTATAAATTCTTCTTTGACAGCGTGCAGATTGCATATAACCTAATATAAACTCAATAACTTTTTCATAAAGATGAAATGAACTAAAAAGAATTCCAAACAGACTGCTACAGTACAGTTAATATTTGCCAGTCATCCTTAATACTCTGGCTATTCGGGGTTATTTTGTAGCAAAACTTCAGACGATTCGTGGTATTTTTCCCGGGGATTATTTTGGTCCATTGTTACGCGACGCTGAATTCTTTAAATGAATCTGTGATGTCCTGAAAGTAAACTGCTCACGGGATTTAATTTTTTATTCGAACTATGGATAGGTTAGCAATTCAGGGTAGATTTTCAAAAAAGTTTGGGTATTTTTTTATTATGACTAACTTTTTTGTTACAATTCGGCTGTGAAGTGTAATAAAACTCCGAAAGCAAACGAGCATGATTTGCAGTTATATTGAAGTACTGACCAAAGTCTCAACACAATCGGATCAATGGGTTAAGAATTAAGAACAGAACCAATATCATGTGCTTTTAGTTATATTGTAGATTACGTAACTAATTTTTTTAGCATGTGTTAGTATTGGTAATAATTGAAAGTCTTGGAAGCTGACGCTCCTGTACCTCATACTACTGTAGCAGCGAGGTAGGTTAAGTTATACATAAGATGGCAGAGAGTAAAATTCACTGTAACGAGCTGATGTTAACTGAAGTGAACTAATTCATTTTGGAAACGGTAACCTTATGTGCATATATTAACTAGTCGTATGGCAAGTACAATATATAGCACAATGCGTGAGTGGGACGGATGATGTGAGAGCAAAATAGAGCAACTATTAATATGAGCAACTATTAAAAAAAGTCATACATAACTTCACGCCAGGTCCCTTGCGGGGTAGGCACGAACAACAGAGCGCCATACAGGCTTATTTTTACACACCTCACTTGCTTCTTTGACATTCATAGCTCTTGTCATGCACGCTCGTCTGTTCTTCTTAAAAAAAGTCGTCCACTAAAAAACCTATAATACCCTTTCCAAGCATTTATTTTACTTTTGACAGCACTACGAAGGATCAATTAGTAATGTCCTAATGCGTTACCTACTCGAATTGTTATAAAAATTGATTTCATTTATAAATAAGTTTTAATCAATTTAACATCTCTATATATTTTTGCTAAAAATACTATATCGTGTAACAAATATACCAACATTTCAATGAACATATTTTATGTATATTAAACTTGTATTAAAGCCATTTGTGTAATAAAGTAAAAAAAGGAGAACCTTTTTTATTTTCATATCGCTTACTTTCGATTTACTTCTCAAACAGTGTCGATGGTTGAATAGTAAAATAACATCACTATTTCGTCCCCAGTACAATAAAGTACGATAATGATGTCATTTGTTTTTGTAGGCTTTACTGTCAAGAAATATGTAACTTGATAGACGTGCAAATGTCAAAAGTTTTTTTTTTTTTTATTGCAGGAGATCAGCAGACAGGCAGACGGCCCACTTGATGGACAGCGGTTACCATCGCCTATGGACATTTGCAACACCAAAGGTGCTACGAATGCGCTGCTGCTCTCTTTAGGGAGCCTGGAACCTGGTCACTAATGCCGGAACACAACACAGAGTTATTATGGCGGCATACTCTAGACCAGGGGTGGTCGCCATCCAGTCGGGCAAATGCCCTACCACCTGGCTGTGGGTTGTTTTGTCGCCTCTTACGACAGGCCGCCGGGGCGCAGGAAATTGTATTCTTTCTCCGTAAAATTAACACTTAGAAACTAAACAATTACAATAAAACACCAAAATTGTAATGACTAGGAAACGCCCGCCAGAAGCTACTTTTCACCTTTCTCAAAGTTTTAATATTTAAAACAACTCCGCAAACTTTGTATTCAAGTGAAAAAAAATCACTCGAAAATACCTTTAAATAATTCAACATTATTCACGAAAGCTTTATTTAACTCGAAGCAAATGAATCTCAGTGTTCAAGATTAGAAGAAGAGAAATTTGTTATATCGTTACAACTTAGCCCCCCCTTGCTTGAACACGCTAATCTCAGAAACTCCTGGTCTGATTTGAAAAATTCTTTCAGTGCTACATAGCGTATTTATCGAGGAAGGCTATAGGCTATATATCATCACGTTAAGACCAATAGGAATGGATCACCAATGAAGAATGTTTCACAATCGGGGGTTTTTTTAACTAACCTTTTTTTAAACTATTCCACGCGGTCGAAGTTGCAGGCAGAAACTAGTGATTTATATATGACCTACACTTGATTTTTCAGATTGTGTTTATATTTTTACAAAGTTATAGTTCTGTTAGATAAATATTATTACCTATACACTAATTCAGCATTGGTATAATTTATAAAATAATAGGTAAATTTAAAAAAATAAACCTGCATCGTGTCGAACGAAATTCGCCGAGGGGAGGTCGTGAGCCTTTTATAGCTTACATTAGTCGGCAATAACGGTGCATCGGACTGGCAATTCAGACTGAAAGCGTTTCAGCGCTTACGAAAAATTGTTATCAGTAGAATTTTATAAAATGCGGACATTTTTTAATATCAAAAAAGAAATATATTGTTACGTGTCTATTAAGTACAATTCTTATTAATATAATATTTTATATACTTATATATGTTTATCATTGAATAAAATATAATGTAAGATACATCCTTTGACTAAATGAATCCTTTTATTCCTGCCGCGAGTGGTCTGGAAGAGATCGCCTCTTAGCGATAAGACTGCCCATTAGAATATTTCTTTCTTTTCTGTAATGGTGAACAATAAAGTGTTATATCTTTCTCTCTCTCTTAAAAAGAGTAAGACAAGATTATACAAGTGAATTAAAACTCCTGAACCCTTAAGTGAATATCACAAGTAGTATTTGTTGTTTGCTGAACTCAAATAGGATACCCCGAACCCAAAGCGTGTTTGTGTCTCTTAGTATGGACTTTGTGGACATTGGCCTGCGGACGTTTTAATTAACTTGCACAGAAGTGAGTGTGACACTCCAAACAGGCTGGTAAAACATTTCAGATTATTCTTATATTAAAATATAAAGTCGCTCAGCGGGCTATGGAGCGAGCTATGTTAAGTTTTTTCTATTATGGGTAGCATCAGAAATGAGTATATATTATTTTAATATTAAATAGGTTTGCGTTGACCACGATCACGTCCAATGCCAGACCATGATGCGGTCAAAGATGGAGCCCGCTTACCTAGATAGTACCTATTCACACCAGACCAGACACCAAGATTGACACCCGGATTGAACATTTCGGGAAACACGGACTCAGTTAGTGCATTCCACAATTCTGCGGTACGTAGAAGGAACGTGGAGGCGAAACGTTTAGTATGCACTGGCAGCGTTTCCACCGTGAATCTATGGCGTAGACCAGAGCGCCTTATGATCCGAAGATGGAATGGTGTAGGGAGAGTCAGGTCAAACATGGACAATTGCAATGGATGACCTATGCAAAACTACTTGAAAATTGAAATATTATTAGTTCCTTTTTTTTAAATCATGCAATTTTTTAGAGTTCTCATTTTAATAGTGCCTTATAAAAGCAGTTTGAACTCGCAATAAAAAAGACAACGGCAAATTGCACCGGTCTACGCCGTAACAGCGTAGCAGCTACGGCGTAGCGCCTATATTGCTACGTGCAAACAACATGGCGGATTTTAATCGTTTCGTTTTTCATCTATCCTAAAAGGTTGTTGACCTTTCACAAGGTTATTTGAATTTTGCCATTTTGTATGAGATATTTTGAATAGAAATAAATATCTAATGAAACAATAGAAAAGAAAAAGGTTTTACAAAAAAAGTAAAAAACACACAACAGGGTTCAAAAAATCAACAAAAGTGACTAAAATTAATGTGGTACAGCCATGTTGGAATCACCGTTAAGACTGCAGTTCTTAGAGTCGACTCGGTCGGTGTGACTACACGCTCTCACAGAGTATCGGCGTAAAACGGTTAGACATGAGCTGATCGTGTTTCGTACGGTGATTGAGAGTTCCTATGGCCCATTTCCGCCTCCTTCATCCCATCTTTCCTATCCCATCCCCCTATTTCATTTCTCCCTATTCCATCCCTCTATTTCGTTCCCTCCTATCCTATTTTCCAATCCCCTCACTCCCTTCTATGACGGCCTCTGCGGTTAAGCGGACTAAGCCTTTCCTGAACAAGATCACTGCAGCGCGAAGGCTCCAGGTTCCATTCCTGGCGTGGTAAATTTCGGGAAACGAACTTTTCGTTATTAACTATAGTCTGGGATCGGCCTCAGAGTGATCCGTTGTATAATATCCACAACCCAAGTGCAAATATGTTGGGGTGTACAATCTACCGATTATTAAAAAAAGGATTACCTCATCCCCTCTATAATATCCTAAATGTTGCCAACGCGTTTGCTTCGCCCCTGATGTTGCAAACGTATATAAGAGAAGGTAACTACTTTCCATCAGATGGGCCGTCTACCGGTTTTCTAACTATCAAATAAAAAGAAAAAATCTATAACAATTGTTTAATTATTTGTTTTCTATACATAGTTTGGAACTCGGTGCCATGTAAAATTTGAACTCGTTTTGATCTCCTTTTATTACTGGAGTACAGCAGACAGGCTGACTGCCGACCTGATGGGAAGCGGTTACCGTCATTTATAGACATTTATAACATCAATGTGCTGCCGCTTTGTAAAGGGAGAGTGGAACCTGGCCACTAATGTCGGAGCACAACTTAAGATTATAATGGCAGCATACTGTGGACCAGGGATAATAACCATCCAGACGTTACCGTCGCCTATAAACATTTTCAACACTAGGTATTACCTATGTGCTGGCATACTCGTAGATTGGACTGGAACTTAGCCACTAATGCCGTAACAAATAAAGATGGTTATGGCGGCATTTCTTCATATTGCTTTCATATCATAGAAATTATTGTATAAAAATACAACAAACTCCCGAACTCCCAAATACTCCTCCCAATATTCCAATATGGAAACGAGAGTAGAGTATGGAAGAGAGAGCATGAAAGTAGAGTAAACGCGGTCGAGATGTGAGCACTGCGCAAAATCTGCGGAGTGAGGCTCGCGGACTGCGTTTGTAAAACTGAAGTAAGAAAGACAGTTGGTCTGAAAGAGTGTCGGGGTAAAGGTAAGGAAAGGAATGCTCCGATAGTTCGGGGATGTCGAAAGAATGACTAAACAGATATACAATGCAAAAGTGGATGGATGCAGAAGTCGCGGAAGGCCACGACACTCCTTCCATGATCAAATTGATCGTGTACTAGCAGAAGGTGATGTCAGGAGCCTTAAGAACAGACGTGAGTGCATAACAAGAGCTATGAATGTCAAAGAAGCAAGTGAGGTGGTAAGAATGCCGCTCTGATTTTCGTGCCTGGGGTAGGCAAGGGACCTGGCGTCAAGTTATGTATGTATATATGTAATACTCCAATGCTCCCAATTTATAACACAATTCCGGATAAAGGATAAATTTTGTTATGGAATATCAAAGCTTCCAAAGGATTATACGAGTGAATTCCTCTCAAAAGAAATCGTGAACATAACTTTAAAGTGAACTAAAAAGATTAAAATTAAAGTGCCAACTAGCAGTTTTGGTCATTTCCCAACTACCTGGCAATTAAGGCGAATTTCTATCTAAAACTGGCTTAGACCTGGATTAAGTTGCAGAAAGTTAGCATTATGGTATTAAAAGTTTTATATGCTCCGGTGGAATAAGGGTAGTATTTCATACGGTGATGAGAGGTAGCGGAGCGGTAAGCGAACAATACTTTCAATCAATCGATTTATTTATTTGCTTAACAACATGGTACACGTTTTATATATGTTAGGATATAGACAGATTCGCATGTTATTTACTTATTAGACGTACTTTAAAGATAGTTAAATTATTGTTATATTACAGATAATTTTATCTAATATATAAAATTTTCGTGTCACAGTTTTCGTTGCCATACTCCTCCGAAACGGCTTGACCGATTTTGATGACATTTTTTGTGCTTATCCGGTATCTATGAGAATCGGCCAACATCTATTTTTCACCCCTAATTTTTTTAATTTATTTTTTAGACAAAATTTTTAATTTCTACTTTTTTATGATACAGCATTAAAAGATACATACAACCCTAAATAATTAAATAATTTTCAACCCTCTACGATCAACCCCTATTTTTTACCGGGCAGGACGACGTCTGCCGGGACAGCTAGTTTACTATATAATAATTTTTATGTCACTTGTATTTAATTTTATTATTGTGACGTCTGTCGCTGGACTAACTGCCGATAGAGCAAACGTAGCGTAGGACGCCCTTTCCAGCCCGGCGGATTGACGACCAGCGCAACGCAGCCGACAGGGGCTGGATGAGGAAGACGGGAGACCGGCATATGTGGCTAAAATTTGGGGAGGCCTACGTCCAGCAGTGAAAAGAGACTAGCTGAAGAGAGAGTGAGTATAATAATATTTGTTATTTTAAATGTAGTTTATTCGCCATAGTAAATCTAGGTACATTTATCTATAGCTAAAAGGCATGTTAAAATAAAACTATTTAAATAGTTTACATAAAAATCACTAACAACGTTATCTGCATTTTTTACGTCTAAATAAACAGAAGGTAACAGGTTTTTTTTTCAGATGTATTTCTAATTATACAAAAGTAAACGATAACCGTGCAAGAACTGAGAGACAGAATAAAATAATGATTAAAACCACGTATGTACAGTTTTAAGCTCGGCATTTTATTTAATTCTTATTTTATTTGGACTATTCAGCTACGTAATGACGGCTAAACAAAAGTGGCTGAAACGTCGGAATAAAAACAAAAATATTAAAACATGCCGCACTTCGAGCCGTTATATAATAATAATAGCAGCCCACAAACGTCCCACTGCTAGATTTGGGCCTCCCACTATAGGGGAACGGGGAGTATACCCGCCACATTTGTCCAAGGTGGCTTGGCAGGTTTGACACATCGGTTATCTCAATGGGCTTCAACACGATGTTTTCCTTCAACATTGTTAACACGTGGTAATCGTAACAATATGCACATTGGTCAGAGAAGTGTCTAAGTGTTGAAAAAGTTTGGGCGCTCGTAATTACGCTACTACGACTTCAGAACTGTTATAAAGTAGTTTTAATTATGTGTACTAGTGACGACGAAACTTAATAAAATACTCAAATAAATTCTATAAAATTTGTAATAGTAATCTCGCTCCGCTTCTCGCCTCTCCTATGAATGAATTCTCAACCTTATCTCCAGTAATAACCAGAACGACGCTTTAATCGCTCCGCTATGACGCCGCTCAAAGGAAAGTCGGCAACCAGCACGTGGATGCATTTGCGATTACGCTACGTACACTATTTTCGTATTATTCTACTCTCATTCGATAACTAACGTGCCCGTGGAATCATACATGCTTTGTATCATCTTCGAATCCTACTTTCTGCTAATATTATAAACGCGAGTGTTAGTAATAATGTACAGATATATGTTTTTTATTCATACACGCAAAAACAACTGAATGGATTTTGATGAAACTTCACAATAATATAGCTTACACAGCAGACTAACATAGACTGTGATTTATGAAGATAGAGTGTGAATTATCCAAAACATAATGATTTTCCATCACTACGCGGGTGAGACCGCGGAGCGCAGCTAGTACTGTTATAAATTGTCCTTTCTCTCACCTACCCCCAATTATTTGGGTTGGCACATTGTTTTTCCTTCCACACTCCTCTATTCCGAATTACATTCTATGTCATACCACGAATCATCAATCCGTGCAGGAACGGAGAAAGAATACTAATTCCTGCGGCCGGGCGGCCACAGCCTCGTAGGGTTAACTGTCTGGGTGGCTACCACCTCCGCTCAAGAGCATGCCGCCATAACAACCTTGAATTGTGTTCCGGCATTAGTGGCTAGGTTCCAGTCCCACCTACCAGTCCGGCAGCACATTGGTACCACCTTTAGTGTTGCAAATGTTCATAGGCGATGGTGACCACTTTCCATCACAGTTGGGCCGTCAGCCTGTCTGCTGTACTCCAGTAAAAATAATAATAAAAAATTAGAAAACGTTGCCGCATTACCTAGTCGAATATGGTGATATATGGTGATGCAAACCGGCACTTGCAGGTATTTATCACCCCTTTGAATTAGAGTGAGCTATTGTTCGCGGTAATCTCTTTGTTCACGCTGCTTTAAGACGACATAAAACCTTCTTTCCTCTGTTGGTATTTCATGCAAATTCTTGGAAGCCATTAAGCTGACCATTTAACGATTTAAAGAACCAGTGGGTGGCATGTAGCTAGCAGGCCATGTCTAATTTACAAATGGATGAGTGTGTATTACCTATTGTAGTTTCGGAACAAGTATCTTGTAACGACGGACTTCGCGCAATTTGTGTGATTACGACTTGCTGTCCTACGGTTTGGTTTTGTTGTATTCGGCTATACTCGTAGGAACTGTGAATTATGAATTAATTCCAACGGCATTTTAGAATTTACATCCTACAAATCCCCAACAAGTTCATAACAATAGACATTGCGTGATACTTCACCAAACGTTTGGCTGTCTCGATAAGGCTTGTGCGCCTCAGGCCCCCATTGTCCCACGGTCTCGACCCCAAAAGTATGTTTAGACCTACTTCACATTGTATTTTCTTAAGTCTTCACGACTTAAAAAAAACTATATTTTAACTGTTTAAAGCGCAGTATTTTATTCGATTTTCGTATATTTCGACGTTTCGGTCACTTTTCAGTAGCCGTGATCACAGAAGACAATGATATCAAATACCAATGTCTATTATTACTCATTTTACAGTATTACCCCCAAAGGAAGTTTTGCACTGAAATTCAGCATATTATGTTGGCACAGCAATAAGCTGAGTACAAAATTTGTTTACTGAAAATGCGGCAAACAAGTTCTCAAAATATGATTTATTTTTCAAATATTTTTTTCTGTCTTTATTCTTTCTTTCTTCAGTTTTACTCGAACTTCTAACCACTTTGAAATCAATCTCACAAAATACATGGAACGCAAAATATTTTTTTTAGGTACTTTTATTCAAAACATCACCGTTTGTCATTCCAGTGAGCGGATTCGCGCCTGACTCTGAAATTACCTTGTTAAAATAAAACTTTCCTCGGAAATTGGCTTAAAAGTGGGAACTGCGAGTTACACGTAGTTAATGGCAGAACTTTTCTCACGCGTCTACCGCAACTAGTTAGCAACTCGGAAGGCGAACCTGCGGCGCATATCTCCATTTTCCATAATGTTAAAATAATTTTAACAATTTTTTTATGTAAATTCTTTCGCACCTGACTAAACTCAACATCGAAATCGGAATTTTCTCATAAGCTAGCACTAGCTTTTGTCCGCGACTTCGTCCGCGTGGAATAGTTTAAAAAACGAAGTGAAAAAAAACCCCGATTTTGAAACTATCTTCATTGGTGCTACGCTCCTATTGGTCTTAGCGTGATGATATATAGCCTAAAGCCTTTCTCGATAAATGGGCTATCTAATGTTGAAAGAATTTTTCAAATTAGACCAGTAGTTCCTGAGATTAGCGCGTTCAAGCATATAAACTCTTCAGCTTTATATATTAATATATAATTTGCTAGTCCCAATTAAAATCTTAATTTTTTTCCTCTTTTTAAATTCTGATTATTCCTCTTTTTTAATATTAAGTATATTAATCATTTATAAATTAGCGTATTTTCAAATAAAAGTTTAAATTATGTACAATTTGTTAATAAAATTAATATAAATAATACATAAGTCCCAAATCGCTGTCGGTGGGGAACGTGCCAACTTTTCTTTTTTAAATTAATTAATAATTATACAAAGTTGACGTCTCTGCAGATCTGCTATACCTATTATTATACCAGTAGAGTTGTAAATGTACCTACTTTCATTTATAATTTAGTTTTTAGATAAGTTTATATTAGTTTGAAAAACAAGTAAACCGCTATCACTATCAAGTGTTTCTGGTAATAGGCGTCCTCCTTGCGGCTGGTTGCAGGCATTCGGTGTGATCTTGGTTCCGGCTCTGCGTTCTGGTGAGGTTTTCCTTTCTTCTTCTTTTTCCTGTCTTTCTTTCTCTCTTTTTCTTACTTTTTATTTTTATGTTTACAGTATTTTACGGTAGCTAATATAGTTTAAATTATTTAATATGTGGCAAATGATGTTGGTATTGTATCAAGTTAAAATATTGTATTGTATGTATAAGTTTCATAACAAGTTGTAAATTCTGTACAATACTGTTTTTTTGTCCAAATAAAAAAAATTAGACCGATAATGTGATCGGTTTTTATAGTTTTCTTTCTACTGTTCTACGAATCAGTCTTGTTATTCAATGCAAACCATTTCACTTGGGTATCGATACCTTATACTATCAAAAAGATCGTTCGGTCGATCCTAAACCAACAGAAGGTCTTGTAGAAGCTCATCAAATTTCAATAAAACAAATGTTTACAGTAAAAACGATTTCGGACTATATTTGGGTTTATATGGAACATGATTATTTTCATCTAGCCGAATCGCTATCAGAACTGCAAACACTAGTCACAATGATGAAAGATGACTGTCAGGCGAGAGGCTTACATTTGAATGCGACGAAAACATACAAAAAATAGTGCAAGGAGGTATTTTACTTTTTCCTTGAACCGAATGTTCGGCATTTAAACCGAGTTTCGGCCGATTGCTGAAGTTCGGTTCAAGCTGCCAAAATTCGGTCAAACCGAATGTAAAACGAATTGTGGCCCCTCCCTTATAAAATTACATATCATTTATATTGCAGATAGTATTTGCTGACCATGTTCTTAAATGTCATTAGAGATTTTGCTTGTCTGACAGCAACAGGCAATGTATTCCAAAGATGGACAGCCTTACCGTGAAAGAATTATTGAAAAGTGTATTATTAGGAGTAATAAGTCGATATTGACTGGAAAGGCGTAAATTGTGAGATCAAAAAATAAATTCGAAACATTCTTTAAGATAATGTGGAGTAGGGACAATACCATAAACTTTTTGACGTGACAACGTCTTATAATTCGATGGAGCCGGCTGCACGCACGAAAAACATGACTCATGCGGCGTTACCTCGCTATGAGGCGTTCCATTTAAGGCTTGAAGTGCAACCGAGAGCGCGGAACGAGCGGCAAAGAGGCACAATCGGCCTCCGCGTTCGGCAGCGTTCGACATCTGTCTCTCTCCTACTTGAGTGTTGAACGTTGTCACGTTCAACTAACGTCAGTAAACCGACTTTACAGACAATCAAATTTTTTTTTAATAGACGTCTGTCAAAACGATGATTAGGGCTTGACTCGCCAATTTTGCAAGACAACTCCCTTCTTAACAAACAAACACATGTAAATCAGGCTTAAAAGCCTGTAATGGTCAACGTATTTAATATTACAAACATTCCTATTCAACTATCCCTAAATGCCGTACACAATTACATTACTAATATTACGGTGCACACTCAAGCATTCACATTTTAGTGGGATGTACCACCCTCCCTTCCTTCAATTTCTCACGTGGTGGGGGGTGGCGCGCCTCGAGCATGAATGGCACATCACGGAAACAATTTTGATTTTGTAATACCTAGTATATAGAGGCAAGCTTCGGTGGTCAATTAAACTGGTTTGATTTCGTACTTAGTAAATGTATAGTGTAAGAGCGTGGTACGAAGCCGTCGTAGCTTAGTGGTAAGCGCATTCACATGCCAAACTCATATGGTTCGAGTTCGAATTTTCTCCGGAAAGCGTGCAACACTTAGGTAGTTTCTGACCTAATGTGCATATTGTTACAATTATGAAATTCATACATTCTGATGGAATCTGCACATCGAGGTGACCGATGCGCCTTTGGAGAAGCGTCAATCAATCAATCAATCAGTCTTTATTTGCAAAAACATAAGTATTACATGAATAGGTGTTACATAATATAAAGTTTCCAGTAGTATGTTTTGTCATTTACATGACGTGCAAATACACTCACATAACCCTAAATTAATGTTTACAAATTAATTTAATTAAATATACATGTCAAAAAAATAAAAATGAATTGTTAAACATTTTAAAAACTAGTGAAAATATTACATTTAAAAATGTCAATGTTATTAATTTATTTTATGTATTATCATTAATAAATTCGTCTACGCTATACTATAATCTATTAAGTAAAAAAAGTTGTCTTGCAACTTAACGTTATTTCTAGCCATTTAACGGTAAAAAGACTACTTTATCGTTAATTTTACCGTCATAACTCTGTTTTGCTACCACCGTCGCTCTCTTTCACTTGCGATAAATTGTCAACAGCACTGTGTTAACAGCGCGCGTAATATTTAGAGTTATGTTTGACGATTGTATCAGTAACATGCAGTCGTAATCAAAACCAATTTATAAAATGTCAACTTCGCTTGAAATAACGTTAAAATTACGGACACTTTTTTTTATTACTTGAGTTCAGCAGACAGGCATATGGCCCACTTGATGGAAAGCGGTTACCATGGCCTATGGACATTTGCAACACCAAAGGTGCTACAAATGCGCTGCTGCTCTTAAGGGAGACTGGAACCTGGTCACTAATGCTGAAACACAACTCAAGGTTGTTATGGCGGCATGCTCTAGACCAGGAGTGGTAGCCATCCAGTCTGGCCAATGTACTACCACCTAGCTGTGGATTGTTTTGTCGCCTCCTACGAAAGGCCGCCCGGCCGCAGGAAATTGTATTCTTTCTCCGTTCCTGCACGGATAACGTATAATGTTACACATCTGATTTTACGAAATACGTTAAAATTATAAAAGTTACCAAGTAACGGTAAAATAATATACCGGTATTACCTATATTTTTAAAGGTAATTGATAACGTTTTCAACCCTCATATAACTTAACCTAAACCTGATATATCAAGCTCATCTTCGAATAGATTCGATGATCATTAATTTAAAATTATCCATGTAACCTTTTGTGATATAATAATAACGTTGTGTAGCTATATCACTAAACGCACGCTGAAGCGTTCTGTATATAAACACTCAATGTACATGTTTCCGTTGCTCACCCGTTGGGGGGTTCGGTAGGGGGGGATGGATAAGGGGGATGCCACCCGTGAATGGTGCGTCCACGTGCCTTTCAAGTCTCGACGCCCAGCCTAGCCGCCTTTATGTTTAATGAACACATTTTTAATTATCGTTTAGATGAACAAATGGGTATTATGCTTTGTAATTAGCAATATTGAAATTAGATTAAAGCTCGATTCACATTATGATAATAAGTAATTTAAGTATGAGCCTCTACTAAAATTTATCAAAACGACTCGAATACCTCGAATCATATGATTTGCTTGGTGACAAACTGCTAGCATCAATTTTTTTTTGTTTATGGAATGTTTGGTCACTACAATTTGTCTGACTAATGAAATATAACGTTGTAATAATTACCTTAATAACATATTTAAAAATTAGACATGTGAAAATAAGTTCTTTTATTTTCTGTGGAGCTTTAGAGCGTCTGACAAAAGCTTTGGTCCATGTGAAGTGTCTGACACTTATGACACTATTTTAGAATAATATTCTACAAAACATATAAAAATCAGCCCTTTAAATTTAAGTTAAGTAACTCTTATTTTTAGTTACCTTTCTTACCTGGTACCTGCCCAGGTGTCACAAGGCGGGCTCCACAAGCACGCAGGTATTCAAAGAACATGAGACGCTTCTGAGAACCTAAGATTTTATCTATGTGAAAAAAAGTAATGTCTGATCGCTCAGGGATCTTGGAATAGTATATGTATATTTTCTATTTTTAGTTAAACTAAACTATAAAATAGGAAACTAAAATTAAATACTAAAACTAAATAAAAAACACAGCAAAATTATAGATAAAATATTGGTCCCAAACCACCATTTTTAGTTTAATTTATAATATAACTAGCTGTACCAGGCAGACGTTGTCTTGCCCTTAAGAAATAAAAATCTAGGAACCGATTGCAGCGCCATCAACCGGAACCAATTATTAATCTAAACCATTCTCGAATCTACTTGAAAAAACGTAAAAAAACATCAAAATCGGTCACGCTGTTAATGAGGTGTTCAGCGGCGTCACCTACCCAGTCCAATCGTGGATTTAAACCATCTAGGATCCACTTTAACACACACAAAAATAATTTTACTTAAACCTGGAAGCCGTTGCAGCGCCATCTACCTGGTATAAATTTGAATCTCAACCATCCCGGAAACCCACTCAAACACAAGAACATTAAAATCGGTTTAGGAGATTAGAAGAATCCAAGAATCCGTACCTAGAGCCACTTACCGGTGCCAATACTCTGTATAGACAATCTAGAGGCCCAATCAAACTCACGCAAAAACAGTTGTTCTCAAGTTATGCCCGTACATAATTTTTCTACGATTTACATTTATATAGATTAAAATACATACATACATAACTTCACGCCAGGTCCCTTGCGGGGTAGGCACGAACAACAGAGTGCCATTTAGGCTTATTCTTACACACCTCACTTGCTTCTTTGACATTCATAGCTCTTGTCATGCACGCTCGTCTGTTCTTAAGGCTCCTGACATCACCTTCTGCTAATACACGATCAATTTGATTATAGAAGGTGTGTCGTGGCCTTCCGCGACTTCTGCATCCATCCACTTTTGCATTGAAGTTTTTATGATTAAAAAAGCTCAATAAATAGTTTTCAAATAGAATGTCGTTAAAGTTCATGTGTTTCTTTGAGCTGTAGTGCAAAATGCCTTTTCATTTCTCATATTCTGAAAGTACAATTGGAGTTACCTAATCACAGGGATGAAAACAGCACTTTCGTATCTGGGAAGCGATTCTCAATGCTGTATGAAAAATGTAGAAAACTATACGAACCATAGATAATACATGTGACTCATGTTCCAACTTTGTTTACAGCCGCTGTTAAATCTAGGCATATATTGTAATAAAAATATATCAACATCTTTGTAAGATCATTTTATACTTATAAATTAGATAGATAGATAGATAGATAACTCTTTATTGCAGACCAAAACATACAATTACAAAACAGACAATATTTACAATATTTTCTAGGCGATACAATAGGCGGCCTTATCGCTCAAAGCGATCTCTTCCAGGCAACCTAAATGAAAAACAAATTTGAATCAGGCGATGTAGGTGGTGCAGGAAAAAAGCAATGGACACATAAATACTCAAACTAATTTAACAAATAAATATACAAATACATACATATATACATAGTTATAAATATAATATACAATAATATACGTATACAATAATATATTACAAAACACATATGTTATTATAATAAATGTATTAGCATGATTATATTGTGTTAATCAGACATAGCTATTATGGATAAATAGTGTTTTCCGAGTAAATTTCTAAATGTTGGTAAGGATTTGGCCTCTCTGACAGTAAGAGGCAGCATATTCCAAAGTTTGACAGCCTGCACTGTAAAAGAATTATCATAATAAGATGGTGTGTGCAGGTGTCATAAGTTTTCGATACGTATCAAATTACTTTTCACTAAATTATTATTTATAAATAAAAATATTCACCATCATCAGCGACAAAAAAAATACTGGCTAGTACAATGCCATAGACTAAAAAATTTACTTGACGTTTCACATGTGACGTATTAAATGAGTTTATCAGATTTAGATATCAATTTAACGCATGATTTCATTAGAGAAGTAGCTGTTTGTTTAACTAATCAGTTTGTATTTATTTTCCTCATATTCAAAATGATAACCAGAGAATTAACGAGCGAAAGGCCTATGTAGGCACTCACACACACACACATCAGTCACTTTCACCCCTTGTGTAACAATCTACTATGGTTTACAGATGCTAGTTTTTGTAATTCTACAATTGAACTACGTACTTATACAGCGTGTTTCAGACCTTATGACAATAAATCAGACCACGTTATCTTGATGACGCTGCCCAAATACAAAAATGAATCAAGGTAACTTCTTTGGTTTAGCCACAGGACCTCATTTTTCATTTCAGAATATTACAACAACATATATCAGTTATTGTGTCAAAATGGGTAGGTTAGTGACCAATGTATCATGTTTCCAGCTCGTCTCTTCATCATTAAACGCGGAAGTTGTTCATTCTTACGCTCTCGCTCGCGAACCAATATTTACAAGATGTACTGTTTTTTACTCCCATTTTATCGTAATTAATTTGTTCGGAAATTTCAAAATTTTAATTTTGACATTACGGTTGATTAAATAGTACCAAAAAATTTGTATGGAGTGCGAACGTTAAAGTTATGATTTATTGTCATTTGAAATGAAACACGCTGTATACCAGGCAAACAGCGTCGCCAGGAGATCAATCTTCGATCTCACATCTCGACCCCAATATAAGTCAATAATTCATTTCACACGTGTTGTGAAGGTACGCGCAAAGCCTTGAGATTAAAAAAGCGAAGGCACCCAATAAGTTGATAGGGCGCCACCGCCGCTCGGCGGGCGTCGGGCGCCGGGCGCCGGGCGCGTGTCTATATATTGTTGTGGGGGCAAGCAACAGCCCGGGGCGACCCCTCGCCCGGACTGTTGCCATGGTGACAGGCGGTAGGTGCCACCTCAATTTTTGCCCCAGTTACCGCTCCACGAGCCCGCACAAAGCTTTGTGGTTAATACCTGAAGGACATGATTGTCAAACGATGCACCGGACACCTTTCGGTGGCAATTTATTTTAATAATATAAATATCAATAGTAATTATAAATTATTCGATACAAGTTGTTACACGGATATACATACAGAGATGTGCCAATAGATTTAAGTAATTATATGGTTATGTATCTAGTGGTCGCCCGAAATTCAACCATAATAATTAATGTCAAAGATTATATTTCTATAATCACAGATTTCTCCAGGGCTGCTACACTGCTAATTTGACTTACACAATAAACGAAAGAATATATATGCATGTGTCAAATACATGTTAATGTGTGTAATATTTTTTATTGATTTAATGTATGTTTTATGCATAATTAAATAAAATATTGGTATTCGTCCCTTCCTTATATAAACTATAAGTGTGCGAAATTTCAAACTCTTCCGTCCGCGCAATTTTCATGCTTTGCTTCACGTATTAATATATATGTCGCAGAACGGCCTCGTTCTCACGACATCTCCTTTAGTTATTGCAGGTTTAGTGGGCGTCATCAGGATAAAATGCGAGCATAAAACACGATGGCCACGGTTTATGCACTTTTAATTTAGATTTAAAAGACATTTTAACATAGTTTAGACCGAGCAGCGGGTTCAGGGCACCGCTCATACTTCTAACTTAAAACACTTTCTTTAAATTACTCCATGGTCCAACTCGACCTATTGCCATCAACCAAATGTGCCACAAAAACTCCTCAGTCTACCCAAGTAGATATTACTCAAAGTATAGAGGGCGTCTGATCCGCCTCGTCTCCGCCATATGCTCTGCTCTGATTGGTCGTTTATTAAATTACAATATTCATAACTTTTATTAGGTTAGAAAGATCTTTAAGTTATAGAAACATTTAACAAATCTAATTAAATTAAGAATTTTAGAAGTAATTAAAATGTTAACAAATGATATTGTGCGTTATACATCCAGTCAACAATACATCCAATTATAACTTCCCTCCGACATATACATAACACACATTCAAAAAGTGTTCTCCAGTGGATGTTATTCTGAATAAAAACTGTTCAATTTGAATTAATTAATTTTGTATACAAAAAAAATGTATAAACAAATCTTGGGCTGTTCCAACAATTCTTGCTAAGCTGGTACAACACTCGATTCGCAATAAACACCGCACTATAAAAGTGATAAACCACAAACATACGGCTCGCAAAACTGATATAAATTCCGTTAACGTTATTTACGAAGCAGTGTCCGTACACGACTCAAGTTTAGACCTATACTTATAAAAGCTCCTGTAGTATAAGTATGTATAAAACATAAATGGATTCCGTACAATTATAGTGCTTACATATTCTTTTTAGGTTTATGGCTTGGCAGCTAGGCCTTTAAGCCAGATCTTAGTTGACAATATAGTTTCTTGAGCCTATGCGTAGCACAGATGAACTGTAAGTTATTAGCTGGTGCCATTCAACGGAATTCTTGTGAAAACTCAAAAGGCTACATTTGACTATACAGTTCACATTTCTCACAAACCGCATAATTACTTTTCAAAAACTATCAATATCCTACAACTATTCATTTTCATTTCATTCAGTTCCATTTTACAGTAATTTTACATATTTTTAGAAAATAAAATTGCACATCTCAACATCTCATTTTAGTTCCCGCTAAAAACCCTTCGGCGCTTTCATAAAATATTGTGGCGACCGAGAGCAGAACTTTCTGGCAACGTGAGCCCGTCTCAAGACTTTTAGAAAAAGGTTCTAGAAGTAAAAGACAGATAGACATATTTTTTTTTAATTATCGCCTCTCCTCCATCATGTGATAAGATGGAGGGTTTTGTTTCTTTTTAAATCTTTTGTCTTTAATCATTTATATTTATTTATTACATATCTATTTTATTTTGTACATTGTTATATATATTATTATTATTATTAGTAAATACATTAAATAATAGAAGAAATAAACATAGGAGGACCCCTAAAATACCACTATGAACCCTGTGGATATGCCTGTCAAAAATATTTTTCCCGCCGGCCGCCATATTGTTCCGTTATTGCCCATAAAGTGCGGCGTGTCGGGTGCGTTCGGAAACATTCGGGCATAATCGGCAATTGACGATTGAAGAAAAACCGAAACTAGATCAAACCGGTTTTTATGGTGCGTTATGGGGTTTGAAATGTGGTAATTTATTTTATGTCAGCGTCACTATGAGCTTAGCTTCTGTAATGGCATTAATAGATACTTATGGAGGTTCCAGAAGCCAATATCTCAGTAGGCTTTTGTTAATAAATTTCATGGTTGCTTGGCTTAGTATTATAATAGTATTTATTAACATTATATTTAGTTAGACTAATTTGGGTAATTCATTTATTTATAAGTTTCTAAAGATATCAACTTTGTCAAGTAATACTCTAGTTTTAACGTAGTTATAATAATGGCTAGAAAAATAATGAACATTAGACAACATTTATAGATACATAAAGAACTGTCGCACTTCTTTGACATTCTATTAATGGTACCGCCATGTAAACCTCCTTTCGACCTATTCATACTTTTCTTCGAATATTTAAATTCTTCTTAAATTGTGACGGCGCGTTTCCCTTTCGCACGTCACTTCAGTCACTCATTGTCATATCATAAAAATAAATATATAGCTCCGCATTGTAAATAAATAAAATATCATAAAATACTATAAAATAAATCTCCCCGCATACATAAATATATTATAAATAACCCGCTCCGCGCCGCCATTATAATATATAATAAATTAAAATTAAAATACATAATATAAAATACTATAAACATAAAATACAATAAAGTGTGTGTGATAGTGAATAGTGGAGAAGAGGAGCCCTGTTTCATTCCCATTAACCAGGTAAGTGCGTGCTCGTTCCGATCCCTATTCCAAATTGTCCACACTTCTTTTCCCGCAAAGTTGACATAGTTCACTTAACACTAAATGCAGCGCCGCCGCAACAATTATTTTGTTTTTATTTATTTTATACCCATATATAAAGCTGAAGAGTTTGTTTGTTTGCTTGAACGCGTTATTCGCAGGAACCACTGGTCTAGGTAGATATAGGTTATATATCATCACGCTTAAATAAATAAGAACGGAGCAGTAATAAAAATGTTCCAAAATCTTAGGTTTTTAACTTATTTTTTATTTCCTATTCCACGCGGACGAAGTCGCGGGCAGAAGCTAGTTGTAATATAAGTTCGCGTTTGATCATGATCTCACCTGATAGACAAAAATATGGCATAAGATGGAGCGCGCTTCCTTAGAAGGTACCTACCTATTCACACGGGATTTATAATATACTTTTTTTATATTTAATGGAGCAATAATATTTTTTATTACTATAATATAAATTACATACTATTGAATACAATGTAAGATAACTTAACTTATTTGTATTGTATTCTACCCATAGTCCCTCAAGACTATAAGTAGAATACTGAGCCCAGATCACCGTCTTCTATGGGTAAGGTGCCCAGAAGGCTGGCTACGTTTCCTCGCTGGATCGCCATACTGATCCGTTGGCCGAGGTAGGTACCAGCCCTCTGATCACCTGAAGAGTCGATGAGACGTTTTGATAAATTTTGGTAGAGGCTCATGGCCTCAGGACCCCACGGTCCAAGCGTCTCGACAGCAAACGGCACTACGGATCAATATCAGCACAAATGCAGAGAAAAAAGAAATAACCGTACTAACAGCTAATAAACAGATCTTAAAGAAAAGCAAGAAAGTAAATGAATGTTATTGTAAGTGATTGGTTACCTATTGGGTCAAAAAATAATTGAAGAGTGGTATAGGAAAACAAACTTTTTATCTTCAAGTTCAAAAACTAGCCCGCATTCTGGATCGCTTTCTAAATGTGTAACGTATTTATTACAGAAACTTACACGAATTCACGGATATCAGGTAATTTATACCTACATAATAAATTCATGTTTAAATATATACATATTTTGCATAAATATTTTACATTCATTAATTTCAGTACGCTGCTTATTCAATATTCGAGAGAAATCTTATAAGAGAAATTCAGATTAAAACACACGAGAAACTTCCACTAACAAATTCTATTAGAAGGCTCAAAGATGTCGAACGCGCGCAGGATATTTAATAAATCCGACAATATCGTTTGGGAGGTTTGGGGGCTATACACGTTACTGACACGCCATGCGTGTCACGGTCACGCGTACCGTACGCGCCGTGACAAACGTGACGTTATCGACACAAACGTATCTTTTGTGTCATTCACAGCTCACTTCACTTGGTTTGTGTTGTGTAATCATGAGAAAGGCGTATATTGGGTAAGTTGCTTTGGCGGAATATATATTTATACACCACTATTTATTGGCTTTGAAACTAATCTTTCATCTTCTTAGGAAGTTGGCAAACAGGCAAACGGCCAAGCCGATGAAAAGTCGTTACCGACGCCTTTAGTTGTTAACCGACTTCGAAAAAAGGAGGAGGTTCTCAATTCGTCGGAATCTTTTTTTAGTGTATGTTCACCGATTATTCCGTGATTTATGATCCGATTTACGTGATTCTTTTTTTTGTTCGACGCGGAATAGCTTCCAATTGGTCCCCTAAAAATTTTACATAGTTTGGCCTAGTAGTTTTCATTTTATGAACATTTTTTATGAAAAAAAAATCCTTTTCGTTCCATATGTACACCGATTACTCTGAGATTTATGATTCGATTTACGTGATTCTTTTTTGTTCGAGCGGAATAGCTGCCATGTGGTCCCCTAAAACTTTAGATAGTTTGGCCCAGTGGTTTTCATTTTACGAACATTTTTTTGTTCCCGTTTCTTGGGACCTATATTTTTTAAGAAGCGCGGCACCATTCGTAGATCCACCCATACATAGCTAGACACTAAAAGTAACAAATAAAAAATAAAAAATTCGTTTAAAAAAACCGACTTCAAAAACTAAAAAAACAAAAATGTATAAAATAACTTATTTCTAAAGCTATTATTATTAATATATATTATCTAAAACATCTTGAAGTCGGTGCAAAGTAAAACATGAAAATTACTAAGCACCGACTTTAAGATGTGTTAGATAATATATATATATATATATAATAATAGCTTTAGAAATAAGTTATTTTATACATTTTAGTTTTTGAACTCGGTTTTTTAAACGAAGTTTTTATTTTTTATTTGCAACACCAGCTGTTCGATCCTTGCGTAGTATGAAGTAGGTAAAACATCGCTCCATCAATTTTGCTGTGTACACTCTTTCTGTGTTACGCGACGGCCAATGCAGAGCAGGTTAAGAGCAGCCATTTTGAACTCTCTCGGTCAACGTTGGACGAGAACTACACCGCGCCGTGTGCTGATACTTTTCTAAAACTTATCATCTTGGTGTGATTACTGGCCGTGCCAGAACATTTGCTATCTGTAAAACTTTGTACTTCAAGTGTCAGCTCTAAAAGCGGAATTCCAGTGCCGTGTGCTGTTCCTGGCGTGCAACCTGAACAGAGCCAGGAGAGGACGGATCTCCAGGTTTGTAGAGCTTCTGCTTTTCTAGTGCAAGGATTTAGGTCATACCTCTCTCATACAGTCCATAATAAATTGAAACAGCTTATTGTCAGAGGGCTACGGCGCCCCACACTAGAGCTGAAGTCAATGTGTTGCCAGCTTTTAGCATAGGATAGAGGGGATAGTAGAAAAAGGATGGGATGAGATAGGATTCAAGAATTAAAGAATTTATTCCAAACCATTTTAAAATAAGTGTACAGCATACATGTGCACACCACAGTCATACACTTGTGATTCAGTTTTAAAAATCCATAGCTCAGGTTGTCTGGAAGACATCGCTCGAAAGCGATAAGACCGCCCATTGTTCCTCTTATTACTATTTAATGTGACTAGTGAAAATGGTTGATTTAATGCGTATGTGGTGAACAATAAAGCATTTTTCTATTATATTCTATGTATGAAGCACACCTCATACACATATGTATGTGGTGTGTGTACAAGTGAACGCGTGAGTGTACGGTTACAAAGGATAGAGGGACCAGACCAGTGGTGGTTTGTACAAAACTCGCTTGTCCCATTGCAAATGTCCATAATAATTGAACAAGTGAGTGCGGCTCAGGATGGCCTGTAGATCTCCACTCGACTGACAACGCGCCCGAGGCGAACACTCGACTCGAGTGCCTTCGCGCCTCAGTCATCCTTTATCAATGACCGGGGTCCTGTCTTTTCACCGCCTTATTTGAGAGATACCGAGCAAAATAAAAGTACACATACATTCAAGTGGATTCTATATTTGTTACTGCATGCAGTGTAATATATATACTTCATAAGGAAAATCTTATGAGAGTCTAGTGATTTTCGTTAAGAAATAAATGTAAAAGCTTTCATTAATTCAGTCTAACTGTAGCTGTTTTTTTATATAACTTGTTTCCCTCCCCATTACAAATGTTCTTAGTTTTAATTAAATAAGTGATGGAGGCTCAGGATGGCCTATAGATCTCCACTCGACTGACAACGCACCCGACGCAAACACTGGACTCGAGTGCCTTCGCGCCTCAGTCATCCTTTATCAACGACCGGGGTCCTGCTTTTTCACCGCCTTTACTTGAGCGAATTCAGGGAAAGCAATACTTAGATACTCAAGTATTCCATTGCTTTGCATTCGAGTGGACTCTCTTTTTGATACTGCACTGATTGTAATGTATATTTTATTAGAAAAAAAAATGATATGATGAGTAGTTTTAAATCTCCCACCGATTCAGTCTGTCTTCAGATATTTTTTTAAACAGAACTCATTCTCTCATCCTCTGTCTCATTATAAATATTGGAAGTATCAATTGAACACTGAATGAGGCTTAAGCTGGCCACTCGACTGACAACACTCGGTAGGAGGTCTTCGCGCCTCAGTCATCTTTTATCAATGATCGTAGTCCTGCCATTTCACCGCCTTTTGAGAGATTTCACGGAAAATGATACTTAGGTAATCAATAATATAATTTATATTTAAATATAACGACTAAGGATTAACATTCAAGGTAGTAGTGTATATAGACTTTTGAGCATTGTTCCTTTGTATTTTTAATATGTATTTAAAAACAAATATGCAATTTAGTGTGTGTAGTTTTACATTGATGTCTCAGCGAATTATGAACCAGCCCTTTGGTTACAGGAAGCATGAGAGTTTCTAGCATATTTATTTTATCTAGTGGTCGCCCGTGATTTAAATTCGTCCATATAATTAATGTCAAAGATTATACCTCTATATGCACAGATTTCGCCAAGGCTACACTGTTAATTTGACTTTAACAACAAACAAAAGAGTATATATGCGTGTGTGTGTTAAATACATGATAGTGTGTGTAATGTTTTTTATTGATGTAATGTATTTTTTATGCATAATTTCATAAAAATATTAGCAATCTGCACTTCTCTATATAAACTATAAGTGTGCGAAATTCATACTCCTCCGTACGTGCAATTTTCGTAAAAAGGGGTACAAAGATTTTGCTTCAGGTATTAATATATAGATACCTTTATGTAGCAACGGATCAAATAACGAGGTGTTAAAGTCTAAAGGCGTTTACTTGACCCATTGGCTCCTAACTCAGATCGCGACTCGTGATAGGTCAGACGACACAAAAGACTTCGAGATAACGGAGAAGACATTTACACCGCAAAATTTGCACCACATTTACATTTTACTGATTGATCACATTTTGACACATTTTACCAACAGACTGACAGACAAATCCGATGGATTACTGTGGGATGCACAAGGAGGCTTCAGAAATGGAAGGGGATGTATGGGTCAAGTTTTCTACCTCCGCAATATCGTGGAGAAGCAGCTGGCTATGGGCCGGAAAGTTTTCTGCGGTTTTGTGGATCTAGAGAAAGCATTTGACAGGGATGTGCGGAAGGACCTCTGGGACATATTTGCCGGATATGGAATTGATGACCATTTGCTGCGTGCTGTGCAGTACACTTACGAGGACTGTATGGTGGCATGCGTGCGGGTGGACGGCAGCTTGTCGCCCTCGTTTGACGTCAATATTGACGTCCGGCAGGGCTGCGTGCTGTCGGCTTTGCTGTTCGTCCTATATCTGGACGATTGTCTCCAGAGATTAAGATTGATGGATGTTGGGGTGCGGATGGGTGATCTAGTTGTTAGCAGCTTACTTTATGCGGATGATGCCGTGCTTTTAGCCGAATCGCCATCAGAACTGCAAACACTAGTCACAATGATGAAAGATGACTGTCAGGCGAGAGGCTTACGTTTGAATGCGAAGAAAACAAAGGTGATGGTGTTTGAAAGATAAAAAACCAGAACGAATGCAAGGATAATGGTCGATGATGTTATGCTGGAACAAGTGAATGAGTTTGTTTATCTCGGATGTGCTTTTAGTAGGGATGGAAGGTA